>CM038216.1:210411945-210646505 GCA_021442155.1 Cymbidium sinense
ATTGGTGTGTGAGGACCACTAAGAAGGGGCTATATTAGCCTTGACCTATCTCAGATTTACTAGACCAAGGGAGAATCTGCATCCACAGGATGGATTCTCCAATCATAGGAGTGTTTACTAGGAAAGGGGAATTGTCCAATCGATAGTAACCCGGAAGTGTCTAAATGGGGTCATAAGGATGTGATCCAAATATACCAGGGAGGTCTTTGCTAGGCATTATATTGAGCCCTAAAAAGAAAGCTTATAGGTGTATGTGGCTAACACAAGGAGAAAGTGCTGACTTACATCTACCATGAGTGGTGTATCTAAGGTGAGAAACCAACCTAAGGTGTATCTATCATGAGTGGTGTATCCATTAGCATAGTGAGAACCAACCAACTAAGGTGCCCATTGGTGTCTAACTATCAATCTAGAAAGAAAGCATGTAGGCTTACTCCGACTAGAGAGACTACTAAGCGGGGAGCCAGAGGAAAGGACTGGACTTAGGAGTAGTCGGGGGGGAAGGCTAGGGGACTTATCTAAACCTAAAAATACTGACCAGTTAGTGCACGAAGGCTAATCCAAGAAAGCATAGTAGACTCACATCCTCTTAAACGAAGCCAACATGAGGTAACTTACCGGCCAAGCATTAAGGCCTACCAAACTAACAAGGCGCTCGTCAGTGTGTCGTGGCCATGTAAGGAAGGAAAACTTAGCAGACTTACATCCTCGAAAGCAAGAACACCACTGGGGTGACACACTAGCAGGGTAGCACGTTAGCCCGACCTAGAGCAGCTATTAAATGAGTACCATTGGGCACTTTATCTCAACTCAGAGTAGCCCGAGATAAAAAGATATGTGTTTATTTTATATGTTTGTGTGTAGTTTATGTTTGTGTTGTGTCGATGAAGGATAGGATTTTCAGTTCTATCTACCTAAACACATCATGTGGATTCAAAATAGAATACTTTCAACATGGAAGAGATTGAATTCAAAATGGAATTTTCATTGATGGTAATTATTTTCAAACATGATTTATAATATTTCTTTAAGTAGAGCCATTGATTGGAAGCATTGGAACTCTCCATTATGATTAATAAGTGATAAGATCCTTTACAGTAGACCTTCTCTAAGGCAAAAGGACCTTCCTAGGTGGGTTCAAACTTGCCTCCCATCTTATGATAGACAACAATCAATCTCCTTAGAAAAAAAATAGACTCTCCTACATAAAAAGATATAGGATAGAGCAATTTATTTTTGAGCTTAAATCATTTTAGCTTTGTACAACTCGAGTTTTTGGCATGCCCACAGCCATCTCTCCTCCAAACCTTCAAGTTCTTCTAACCATAACTTGGCATTCTACATTATGATCTTGTTAGCAACTATTTTAGTGATGGGAGTTGGACTTCTAATGGTAGAATGGCTTTGACCCATACACTAAGGAAAAGGAGTAGAGTTGGAGTTCTATATGTGGTGCGGTAGGCCACAAGGCTTCAACTAACGCTCATACCACTATACTTGTTATTGTCGAGTGTCTTCTTTAGTATTTGGATGAGAGTTTTGTTGAAGGCTTCTACTAAGTTGTTTGCCCTTGGGTAGTTGATGGTAGAATATAATTCATCGAGGCAAAGTTATTGATGTTGGGCAAAGTTGTTGTGTCTTGAGAAAAGTTGTTGATCTCGGTGCTCTTGAATGCAGTACCATTATCGATATAATTCATGGAACTCTAAACCTATATATGATATGATTCCTAAAAAAAGAGCACATCTTTGAGCTATGACCTCTTTGAGCAAAATTGCCTTTGCCCATTTGAAAAGTACTCATGGCTAAGATGAAGATTACCCTTGGAAGAAGTAGGATTAGTCCCACTATGTATGTACCCCAACACTTCGAATGGCCATGAGGCCAATGTATGATATACAATGTTCGGTGGTTGGTGTAGGACCATACCATGTATTTGACATTGGTGGCATCGCCTAGTCATATACATGCAATCTTTGATCATCGATGGCTAGTAGTATCTAGTCTCTTGATCTTGGTTTTCATCATTGGATCAGATTGGTTGGCTCCACATAATCCTAAGTGTACCTCAGTCATGATCTTATAGGCTTCATGCTTGTTGAAACAATGTAACCATATATGATTGAAAGATAGTCGATATAATACACCATCCACAAGAGAGTAGGAAAGTGCTTTCGGCTTCATCTGATGGGCTTGGGACTTCTCTTATGGTAATTTTCCATTATTTAAGTAATCCATGAATGGTTGCCTCTAATCTAACTCCTCATCCTTCTGGGTAATTGCAGCCTCCCCTTCAAGAGGTACTTTTGATGAGTTCAATATCAATAAGGATAAGACTTGTCTATTTTGGACCTTTATTAATATTGACTCATCCTCTGGACATGCCTACTCCTTAGCAAGCATGGCTAAAGCATACACTATGATGTTCTCTCCTTGAGGAATCTTACAAATGGTAACCTCTTGGATTTGGGTCAATAACTCCATGGTGTACTTATGGTAGTGATGGATCTTGGGCTTTATAACTTTATAGGACTCAACAATTTGGTTGATAACTAGCTCAGAATCCTAAGATGTTGATGTTATGGATGCTTAGAGTAATAGCTAACTCTAGGATAAGAGCCTCATATTTGGCTTCATTGTTGGTGCAATGATTGGATAGATGATATGAGAATCTCATTATTATAATTCAGTTAAGAGATATATTCCTTCCCTGCCTTTCTAGAATAGTAGATTATGGTTCTTCTCCTCTTTGAGGAAGCCACACCATCAAAGTACATCTCCCAGATGAATGCTAGTATCCCTAAGTTCATGATTTATCAGGAGATCATCACTAAGCGAGAGATAGGAAGTGGGTGTACTTCTAAGAAATCTACTAACATTTGCCTTTCATTGCATGGAGAAGTATGAAGGTAATGTCAAACTGCGAGAGGATCATGAACTGTTGTGCCAACTATCTGGATAGCATCGACTGTCTCATGAGATACTATAGTGGATTGATCCTAGAGATTAAGTTCACCTTATGAGGAAGCATGTAGTGTTGTAGTTTTTGGGATGCAAAGATTAATGCTAGGAAATGCTTCTCAATGAGTGGATAATTAGCCTCAGTAGGGATTAGATGACGGCTAAGGTAGTAGAGTGCAATTTCCTTCCCTTCATCATTGGCTTGGGCCAAAAAAGCACCAAGGGAGTTGTATAATGCAATAATGTAAAGTATGAGCGGCTTGCTTGGGATAGGCTGCTAGAATTGGAGGCACATCATCGTAATGCTTGATGTCTTTGAAGGCATGCTTACACTTGTCATCCCACTTGAACTTGGCATCCTTTTGACAAGTGCTGAGAATGGCTGACATCTTCCTGAAAGGTTGGATATAAAGCATCTTATATATGCCAATTGCCCATGGAATGATGAGTTGAGTTAAATTTTAGGGGAGGCATTTCTAATATTGCCTTAATCTTCTCAAGATTGATTTCAATTCCATGGTGTCGGACAACAAACCCAAGGAATTTCCCTAAAGCTACTCTGAATGCACACTTCAAGGGGTTCATTTTGAGGTTAAATTGTCTTAACTATTCCAAAACTACTCTCAAGTCAAAGAGATGGTCTTCCTTTTCTCTACTTTTGATCAAGAGATCATTGACATAACACTCGACCTGATGATGAATGAGTTCATCAAAGATTCGAGTCATAGCTTGGTATGTAGCACCGACAATTTTAAGGCTAAAAGGCATGACCTTATAATAATAGATTTTGATCATGGGTTCTAAAAGTAGTGTTTCTTTCATCTTCAATGGCCATCTTTATTTGGTTATATCGGATAATCCATGAAAGAGAAAACATGAGATGAGACAATGTCCACCATATGATTGGTAGTGAAAATTCATCTTTTGGACATGCCTTATATAAATCCATAAAATCAAGCATATGTGAATTTGGCCATTTTTCTTTTTCTTAAGCCGATCTTTGGCTAACCATGTAAGGTATCTTTCTTTTGAGATGAAGGTAGCATTGATCAGTTTCTTGACTTCATAAATGACCTATTATTCTATGTCAAATTGCATGCGTATAGGAGCTTGCTTGATAGGGTTAGCGTAGGCTCTAATTAATGGATTGCTACATCAAGCCAATCAAGCATCTCTTCATAACTCCATGCAAGTAGTCCTTAAACTCAATCAATAGCATAACTAAGTCATTGGTTTCAATTTCATTCAAGAAGCGATGTATAGGGCATGGATCTTCTTTGATTCTTAAGTTGATTTCCTTGAGCTTGTCGATGGTTTTGATCTCTTCTTTAAACTCTCTTTCAAAATCATTTGATCATCTTCAAAATCATCTTTTTCTAAGCACACTCCATATGTTAATGTGATTGAAAAGAACTATCAAATTCTAAATGATTGGTGATGACTAAGCGTAATCATCATCATCATTGACACTATTGAATCTAGTCCATCTTGATGGAGAACATTTGTTCTTCCATATTCTTTTGAAGTAGTCCTATGCTTTGACCAAGTATGTGGGATTAACCCTTTCTTTGCTAAATTATGAACACAAGACAAGTACCAATTAAAAGTAATTCTATTAAATCTTTATATGAATCATCCTCAAGTTCTACATCAACTTCTTGACTTGAGGATGATGCTCCCAAAAGAACCTCGAGTCTTTCACACTGTGGATGACTTAGGGGCTTCTTACCAAACCTTAGCTTTTTTTGAGGAAAGTGGGGTTAGAGCTAAGGTTCCCAAGCGATGCCTAACTATTTCACATATAGACTTGGATACACTTATGCTTTTGCTTTAGAGGACTTCATTTATCTAGCTCAGTGTCACCTCAGGGAATCTAGAAGAGGCGGTGTGCTAACCATATAAGACTCATCCTATGAACTAGATTCAAAGTCTATATGAATAGGTGTACTCTTAGGTAGGAGATCTTCTATTAGGTGGCTTTTAAGAGGTTTTCACCCCTTGGGGCCTCACTAGCCTCTTCCTCTACGGTGGGAGTTATCCTATCCATATGTTGAATGGAGTAAGCGTGGGTGTAATTTAATGTCTCAACTTCCTCCTCCAAGTCTATTTGCTCCCTTTTATTTTCTTTTTCATTTCTCTTTTCTTTTCTTTCTTTTCTCTTTCCTTTTTCTTTCTATTTTTTTTTTTATTTTTAAACTTTGGCCAAGTTTACGAATAGACTTGTTGATTTTGAGGAGAAAGTAAAAGCATCCTCATATATCTTGACCTGACTGTAAATGGCTTGAGATCTCCTTTGACATAGTAAATGATCCCACCTCTCATGAACTTCATACAGCGATGTAGAGGATGGAACTATGTTGTTCTCATGTATCCATGGTTTCCCAAGCAAAGTATTGAAAGATGTATCCAGTCTATAATGTGAAACTTGGCTTGGTCTTCCAATCATCTATATCCAAGGGCAACACTATGGAGCCTAAGGCTATTGACCTCACTTTTGAAGTCGATTCAATCTTCCCATCTTAGACTTAGAGTCTTCTAGACACTAAGACTTCCTAGTCATAAGACACTTCTAATAATTAGGTAAACACTTTGCTAAGACTTAGAAGGGTTAACCATAGGATTAGGTTATGCCTTAGGGATTAGGATAATCCACCTACCCTACAACCCAAATCCAATCCATATTCACCTTCTCAAACCAAACCTCAAGTTCAATTTAAACATCAAATTCAAATCCAAATCCAAGCCCCAATTTCAAAACCAAATGATTGAAGGCCATGATTAAATCCAAACTTGAAACTCTTCCTAAGCCATATGACCTATCCCATGGACTTAGCCAAATCATAATTTAAATCAATCCAAAATCAATTGATTTTCTCATAATCAATTTATATCTTCAACCATCTTCCAAAATATAAATCAAATCTACATTCAAATGATCAAAATTAAATCAAACTAAATCAAATTAAATCAAAACCCTTCTAAGCCATATGACTATCCATGGACTTAAATATTAATCCAAATCAAATCAAACTGAATTAATTTTCTCACAAATCAATCATATTTTCAATCAACTTTACAAATTTAAATAAAATGTACATTTAAATCATCAAAACTAAATCAAACCAAATCAAAATCCAAACTTACGCCACTTTACCCAACTCCATGGACTTAGCCAAATTCCATCATTCCAAATCCCAAATTCAATTTATTTTCTCATGAATCAATCATACCATCAATCATATTCACAAATATAAATGAAATCTACAATCATCAACCAAACCAATGAAATTCAATTAACCCATTTGACTTGAAATGAATTCAAATGACCAAATCAAATCTAGCTAAACTAAAATAAACCAATTAAACCAAATATCAAATCAATCATATGAACTTGACCCAATTGGTTTGACCTAATTTGACCAATTGGTAAACTTGACCCAACTAACCTAATTTGACTTAAATGATCAAATTGCCAACCTAACAAATCAATTCCAATTGACTTGAAATTTGGGTAACCACCTTTGGCTCATTTTAAATCTACCAAAAGCAAATCAATGCCAAATAATGATTCTACCCTTGGGTCAAGGCATCACATAAAATCATCATGTAAGTGGTCATTTCCATTCCTTGGCCACTTGGAACTCCAATTCCACTATAAGACACCCAACCTAAAGGTGGTTTATAAATTGGGTGAATCACTTCACCCTCCCATTGAACCATTTTAAACCCATAACACACCCATGATTCCTCCTTGGCGGCCACCACACTTTCCAACCAAGCCAACTCACCTCCTCCACCATCTCAAATGGTGACCACCAAAGCCAAACAACCCACCATCGATCAAGATAAAGGGTACAACCCCCTTATTTCCTCAAACACACAAAAAACCATTCCTCATAGCTCATTTGCCCAAGACTAGCTACTAAAGCTATTCTTAGCTCCCAAAGCTTTAATTGATCAATGCAATTCCCATCCTTCCCAAAATAGGACACTCCAATTTCTAACCTAACTTCTCTATTTATCCATCAAATTCAAATTAACTTTGAACAAACCTTCCTAGGCCTTGTGAGCAAATAAATCTCCCAAGCTTCGAGCAAAGGTGGGACTTGATCAAAGCCAAGCTCCAAATCATCTCATGGCCTTGAGAAAACATCAAGGAATTAATCAATTTGTATTCATGGCTTCATCTCCACTAGATGAAGCTTCTCAATCATTTGACACAGTCTTGAGCTCCTTGAGGTTTTCAAAATTGATCTTAGGAAAAATGGGTTGGAGATTTTGAAGAAAACTTGCATCTCATGTGATATTCCATGGATCACCCTCTCATGTTGAGGTATGGGATCTTTGGGTGATCTCACAAGCTTAGATCAAGTGAGCAATGGCGAATGAACTCCATTCTCACTCACTCATGTGATGTTAAATCATGCACCGTCCGTTCCGCTTGATCGGAATAGGTGGTTGTGATTAGATCTGCTAGATCGATCTAATTTAATCTTATTAAACTGTGGGATGAAGTGTAACCATCCGACCTTAGATGGGATGGCTAACAGAAATGCATCCCACTTCCACGTAAGGGCTATGTTAGATAAGTTTTAAGTAGCCATCCTACTGACACCATGTGGAAAGTGTGCACGTCACCACCATGTGGCCAGCCAGGATTTAGGCTTTTAATTAATTAATCATTTTTTAATGGCTAAAACTTTTTAAAAATAAAGAAAAAATCATAGAAATAAAAAATGTAAATAAATACATATTTTAAAGGTATTTGAGGATTAATTAAAATGATCTTAAATAATTTTGAGCGATAGTAAAATTTAATTAAGGTTTAATTAGAAAATTTATTAGTTTAATTACTTAAGTAATTAATGCCAAATTTTATGGGATAATTTAATGGGATGATCTCTGCCTCCCTTTATTTTCTTGGGATTTATTACTCACTTAATTAGAAAAATTGACTAATTAAACCTTAACTACTCTTTTAAATTAATTAATGATTAATTAATCTCATGAATTGTAAGAAATTTATTGAGTAAGTTTATTGTCATTGTTCAACTTTAAATGAACTAAGGAATAGGGTTTGGACCCCTTTCCTAAGTTCATTTCACCCTTTTAAAATGAAATTAAGATTTAACTAATTAATTAAATCACTTAATCAAATTGAAATCATAATCACATCAGAATTAATTAAATCATGGGGTAGATCTTTTGGTGTTTAATAACCTAAAGGAGTTTAATGAAATTATGGTTAGTCCATATGTGGAAAACCATAAGAGTAATTAATTAAGTTCTTTAATCTAATTAACTATTAATCATGATAATTGCATTAGGCCCCTTTTATTTCCTAGGATCATTGCAAGTTTATTTTCCATGCATATCATGTTGGCTCATAATTATTTAGTTAATTACTTTAAGGTGGCATAGGTAAGGGTAATTAATTAATCTAATTAAGGGCTCAACTGAATTAACACATAAAATCAACTTAATTACATTTCCTTAAATTAAATCACTATTGTGGAAATGGGTTTAAAACAATAAGTGATGATTTCTCTTCTCCTCTTTAAATCAAATCAAATCCAAAACTTAATCAATAAAGAAGCTTTGCTTTGATTTAAATAATCTTATTTGATTTGATTATCTTTAAGAACTAGTTTGGTTGAATGAATCACATTCATATATTTGATTGTCCTCTTTCCAATCAAGTTAAATTTGGTATGTCATTTGAATTCATGCATCCATCTTTCAAAATCAAGTAAAAAAACTGGATTTCCTTTATGTAAGCTTGCATGTGTTGATTTAATTTAATATATGTGTGGCTATTCACTATTAAATCCAAATGTATTTTTTGAAAGCTTATAAAAGTAATAATAATATGTGTTATGATGATAATTATAAATGCATAAGGAAAGCATGTGCTTATAGCTTAAGTGTATGAATGTTGAGTTCTCTCTCCTCTATTCACGTGTTGATTTAAATAAAATTGAATGGTAATGGGTATATAGTTTGGACATCCAGGAACGAGGCTTTAGCTAGCCCCAAGGAGGCCATTTGATTACCTCATTCCATGGTTCAATAAGAGCATTACCCATTTGATTTCAATCTTATGTATTTCAACATTAGAATTTGGATAGAGCTTTAATTCATATATATAAATGATTCAATCAAAAAAATATACAATCTTTGCATGGTTTTCTTTCCCTCATTTATGTATACATCCATGTGTGTCCACAAAAAGCAAGTATAATATGGACATCCCAGAATATGAGGCTTTAGTTAGCCCCAAGGAGGTCATTTGATTACCTCCTCCTTGGTTTAATATGACAATGTACTTGCCTATATCTTTGTACATGTATATGTATATGTGATTAGTGAATGAAAATCACATTTTACATTAAAATTGCATGCATTCATAATTGACTAAGTGGTTGAATTAATTAGCCATATGATTTGGAGCTTACTTCCTATGTTCATGTATATGAATTTACATATGTTTGAATGCAAATGGGTATATAGTCTGGACATCCAGAATGATGCTTTAGCTAGCTCAAGGAGGTCATTTGATTACATCACTTCCGATTTAACAATGGCACATGTCTATTTAATTTATTCTTATGTCCTTTTTGTATAAAATTTGGATAAAGTTTTAAGTTAATATGTTTACATTGTTCAATCAAATAAAATATAAATTCTAAACATACACATACATTCATCATTTAAGTGTGCTAAAATATGTTTCATGTATGGATACACTTAGGATTAAATCATATCCATGTTATATGTGATGGAAAGGAATGATTTAATATATGTCATGTGGTAGTAATTCAATTAAATTAATCTTAAGATGAATTTCATTTTGAATAAGATTATTTAAAGTGAACCTAAACTTAGGATTAATTAAATCATTTAATAAGCCATTCACTAAAGAGAACTAAATCAAATTAATATACTTTAGAAAGTGACTTAAGGTATGGATGAAAGAGGGAAATCCTCTTTTCTCTCTTTATAACACTTAGTTTCTAAGTGTAATCAAATGAAACAAAAGAAAACACAAATTAAATTTCACAAATCAATTAAACTACTTTAAGTGAAATTAACCTTTCATGTTAAATTGAATCCTTCTACACTAAGAAAATGTAACACTAATGCTTAACAAGACATACCACACAAGCCTTAAAACACATATTAGAATTAAGTCACCACTTCTAGCTCTAAGTTAGGATGGTGTATGATGTGATGTATTTTTTATTTTATGATGTATTATTTCAGATTGGATGTTAGGGTGTATGCTTTGTAGACTGGATGATGGGTTAATATTAGCTTAATCATGTTTTTATAGGGGATTATGCTTAAGGGATGCTTAGAAATAAATGTGAATTCTCTTTTTGCAAGTTGCTTAAATCCTTAAGCATAATCCAAGTTAGGATAGGTGGGCTTAATTACCCATGTGTAGGGTGCTAAGTCAAAATTATAAATACCACTACTTGGGATTATATGTATATTTAGCTAACCTCTATTTTCCAGGTATAGTTAGATTTACTTTTCCCACATAACTATAATTTTTGTAATGAGAATTAGGATTAGTGCTATGGGGGATTAGGATGAGCATTGGCTAGAAGGCTTTGTCTTGGGGTGCCTTGTGATGCCTTTAAAGCAAGCACCATCCAAATAAAAGAAGGAACCAAATTATAAATGGAGATATGAAGAAAGAAGACCTCCATAGCATTTAATACAATTATAATTATTCTTTTATATTCAAGATTGTATAAGGGGTATCACCATATTTTCTCCTTTGTTGTATGGTGGTACCCGGCCGACCTTTATTCTTTTATGATATTTTATATAATTGTTTGATGTTATGTTTACATTGTGCATTAGGATAGCATGCTTTTATAGTTTCTTAAATGATTTATGCTTTAATGTGGCTTGGATGATTAAGCTCTTAGGATAAAAATAACTTTTCTACACAACTAAT
This sequence comes from Cymbidium sinense, assembly GCA_021442155.1. NCBI lineage: Eukaryota > Viridiplantae > Streptophyta > Magnoliopsida > Asparagales > Orchidaceae > Cymbidium > Cymbidium sinense. The sequence goes on from CM038216.1 coordinate 210,422,876, forward strand.
CACTCATAACTAAATTTTAAACAACTCATAACCTCATCATAAAGCCTAAAATATAATAAGATAATTAAAAGATTTAGCCCTTAGCTATATGGTTGTATGTTTCACATCACATGCATAATCTTTTTCTTGAACATGAAGGATATCCATCCTTGCATAATAAAGGAATGCTTGACCTATGAGGGCATCCCTTGTGGTGAAGAACACCTTCTTCTAGTTGATTTGACCCTAACCTATTTCATCATGCATTTAGGCATAAGAAATCCTAAAGCCTCTGTCAAAATGATGTGTCTAAAATGAAATAAAATTTAAAAAGATTTTGCATCTATAGATTAAGTCATATGCTCATACCACTCATGCCCTAGTCTCTTAAGGGGTGTGTTTAGGACTTTAGTCTCTTTCTAATTAAATAACTACCCAAGCTATCTTACAATTCACAAGATCAGACTACATTATTTTAAAATTGTATGAGGAGTTAGCTGATGGTCACTCTGATTATAAGTCTAGAAGTCAGACAATTTATTCTCTCTTTTAGAGGTAAACACTTATGTCCACCTGTCACTTAGATTTAGGTCTTATTTTAGCTCATACTAAAGCTCCCTAGATTTAGGATCCAAGGTAGCTATTTCTTTCTGAGCATAAATCCTCACCTCTTAGGCATTCCCACAACCTTGTGTTGGTGCATTATAAGCATGTAATCTAATTAAATTTCAACTCAAAACATATAAATCTACTCAACTTCCAAATAAAATTAATCTTGAACTTTCCAATTTTATTTTCCAAATACAATCCTTTGATAGTCTAACCTTGAAATCTTTGGAGATGATAGTTGTATTCTTTAATCAGTATTCTTAGTTTCATTTCTAAAATGTAATTAATATGCTTGCCTCCATAGGAACTTAAGAACCTAGTTTAATATAAACATGCTTTATTCATCCATGTAAAGTAGGGTAAAATCTCTGTACATTCATTAACCCATCATGCCTTAGAGCTTTATTACATGATTAGGTCCATTGTGGGTGATGTCTCTATCTTTCAAGATAGTACATCATACCTAATATTGTACCCAATCACCTCAAAAGTATCCCTTATGATCGTGGTGTCCCCCACATAAATCCAAAAAAATAAGCAGGCCCTCCTTGTTCATTGGATCCTCTCAACATTATCCTTTCCTTTTGGAGTTTGGAGATGTCAATACTCAAGTAGGCAAGGGTTCTTAAACTCATAATGTTGATTGATAAACCTGGGTCAACCAGAACCTAATGTAAAGAGGCAGTTATGCTCGGTCATCCCTAGGAGTAAGTATTCATCATTGAATGTAACTCCTAAGATGTCCTTCGAGTGACATGCCTCCCCTTTAGTAGTGGTCAACTAAGCTAAGCATATTTCTAGATCAAGTAAGGCCTTGATTACCGATTCCCTCATCTCTTTGAATAATACAAGGGTGTCATATACACTTAACTTAGCTAGAAACTTTCTAAGGTGAGCTAGGACATTATAATCAACTCTAGCTTGGTCCTCCACAAGCATATCCATGGGTGGAGCATCCTATGGAGGGTCTATATGCTCAATGACTTGACTTGCTTACCTTTATCTTGAGGTGCTACCCTAGGAGGTAGAACTTTGCCACTGATAGGTTGACTTCAATGACTTCTTGGAATGATGAGCTTCTGGAAAGCTTTACCTTCTCATCGGGCATACCTATAGCTTCTCCTATTGGATCCTAGGAGTCAGTTGTCTCCAAGTCAATCTTAAGAGGTGAACCTGATTGATTCAAAGAAGGATAGTCTGACTTTAAATCAGAAAGGAAAGGATCAAAACTACTAAAGCTATTATTTTTATTTACACTCATAGAGCTTTCAATAGGAATAAAATCAAGAGCATCAAAAGTAAACAATACATATGTAGAATTGACTTTCTTCATTAATTTTTTTTTGGGTGGAGGTACATGATGGAAATCAAATAAAGTAAGTGGAGTAAGAGATTTAGTGCACTTATCCACAAATACAATGCTTCTGCTAATAGAGGCAAAGCTAGCAGAAGAGGTTGTAGTTATAACGGTGGACAAAGTACTGGACTCGGACGGTGGATATGCTATTGGACTATCCTGGGCAAGTATGGTGAGCTACTGCTGCTGTTGCTAGGCTGTCACCTTCCCTGAGTTATCCTTTGCAACTAGCAAAACTTCCTTGGTGTGGGAGGTTTGAGCTACTTCAAGCACCTGCAAGGAAAGCTTCTTGATCTTAGAAATAATCTTCTTAGAGGTTGGGATAGGGAGATATACTAACCTTCTTTGGTCTTAAGAGGATGTAAGTATCCCAAGGATTACTCTAACAAAATTGGATGGTTATTTTAATAAGTCTTCTTTAGGGATAACTATTGCTCTCAAATTGTAGCTATGCTCAAGCTAGTCCTGATACAATCCTCTAAGACATGGCCTAACAAGTGGTGGTAGGGGCAATAGCTAGGATCATGCTCTTCACTCCTCTTAGGCTTTGGTAGCGAAAGTCAAGTTTCTTTAGGAGATTGTTAAAGATTATCCTAGAATATGGCTTGTTCAATCTATTGACAAGAGTAGGTAGAAAGTAGCTAGCTGGTGATGGATATGAATACCATTGGGTAGGCTAAGGTGGTGGAAATGTGGTTGTGGTGGAAAGATTGGGCGGTATGATGGCGGGAAGAAGGAGGTGGAAAAAAGACCTTGAAGGATGGCTTGTATGGGCTCAATAAAAGATCTTGAAGGATGGTGGCACAAAACCCTAAATAAAATAATAACTAAATAAAACATAAACCTAAAAAAAAAATAAAAAGTAAAATAAATAAACAAAATAAAACTAAACCCTAAACTAAAATAAAAACCTAAACCTAAAATAAATAAAATAAAATAAGCATAAACCTAATCTAAAATAAACTAAACTAAAATAAATAAAACCTAAACTAAACCTAAATAAATAAACCAAACCAAAATAAAATAAAATAAAACTAAAAATAAACTAAACCTAAACAAAAAAACCTAATAAATAAAATAAAACCTAAAACCTAAACCAAAAAAATAAAAAAATAAAAAAAAAAAACCTAAACATATACCTAAAAATAAAAAATAAAACCTAAACCTAAAAAATAAAATAAAAATAAAACTAAACATAAACCTAAATAATAAAATAAAATAAAAAACTTAAACTAAAATAAATAAACTAAAGTAAATAAACTAAATAAACTAACCTATTGGTTTACTTAATTTAAAAAAAAAAACCTTAAACCCTAAACCCTACCCTGGGCCAAAAAACCCTAAACTAACAAAACTAAAAGGCCCTAAACCCTAAACCCTAAACCCAACCTCCCTGGGCCTACCCTACCCTAAACCCTAAAGATCAAACTGCCTGGGACCTAAAATCCTAAAATGATCTTGACCCTCTAGCTAAAGGCCACAACTACTAATACAGGCCCTGGGCCTAAACCCACCCAGGCCCTACTTAACCCTAAACCCTAAATCCTGGGCCACAGGCCACCCTTCCTACCCTAAAGATCCCACTTAGGCCCTAGGCTATAAACTAAATAATAAATAAACTTGAACTTAAATATGATAGATAATAAAATCTCTAAAAAAAAAACTAAAATAAAATAAAATAAAACTAATAAAAAATAAAAAAAAACTAAACAAAACCTAAACCTAGAAATAAAATAAATAAATAAAAATAAAAGAGAAATACCCTAAACTAAAAATAAAACTAAACTAAAATAAAAAAATAAAATGAACAAAAAACTAAAAGAAACTAAATAAACTATAAAATAAATAAAAACATAAAATACAATAAACTAAACATAAACTCATACTAAATAAAATAAAATACTAAAATAATCTAAACCTAAACTAAAGACATAAACCTAAAATAAACCTAAAATAAAAACTAAAATAGAATAAACCTAAACCCTAAAGCTAAAAACCCAAACCTAACTAAAAGACTTAAAATAAAATAAATAAAAATAAAACCAAAATAATGAAAAGAAAACAAAATGATAAACTAAAACTAAACCTAAAGAAAAAAAAAAATAAAACTAAAAAAAAAAAAAAAATAAAACCTAAAACTAAAAAATAAAATCTAAATAAAAATAAAAAAACTAAAATAAAAATAAAATGAAATAAATAAAATAAAAATAAAATAAAACTAAATAAAATGATCCTAAAATAAACCAAAATAAAATAAATAGAAATAAAACCTAAACCCTAACTAAAGAAAAACTAAACTAAAATAAAAATAAAATAAACCTAAAACTTAAACTAATAAACTAAAATAAAGAAAACCTAAACTTAAAATAAACTAAACTAAACCTAAACTAAAAAACAAATAAATAAATAAAATAATAAAAATAAGCCTAAACTAAAAATAATTCTAAAATAAAACTTAAAACTCGATTAAAAATAAAATAAAAAACTAAACTAAACTAAAAATAAAATATAAACCTAAACCTAAAAAAATAAAATAAAAAATAAAACTAAACTAAAAATAAATCTAAACATAAACATACCTAAAAATAAATTAAAATTAATAAACCTAATAAATAAACTAAACTAAATAAAATAAAACAAACCTAAATCAAAATCAAAATAAAATAAACTAAATAAAAACTTACCTACTCATTGAAAAAAAAAAAATAAATTAAAAATTAAAAATAAAATTAAAAATCTAAAAGAAAAAACAACTCTAAACCCTAAACCCTAAACCCTAAACATAAACCCTAACCCTACTATAAACCCTAACTAAACCTAAAACCTAAATTCTAAAACCAAAACCTAAAACGTTAACTAAACTAAATAAACCTAAAAATAAAAGAAAAAATTAAAAAAAATAAATAAAATAAAAATAAAATAAAAATAAAACCTAAATTAAAACACTAAAAAAACATAAAAATAAAATAACTAATAAATAAAAATAAATAAATAACTAAACTAAAATAAAATAAAACCTAAATAAAACCTAAAGAAATAAAACTACATAAAATAAACTAAAATAAAACTAAAATAAAATAAAACCTAAAATAAACTAAATAAATATTAAATAAAAAAAACTAAAATAAAAACCTACTAAACTAAAATAAAATAAATATTAAAATAAACCTAAATAAACTCAACCAAAACCCTAAATTAAAATAACTAAAACCTAAAAAATAAATAAAACCTAAAACAAAAAATAAACAAACTAAATTAACATAAACCTACCAACCCTAAACCCTAATTCTAAATCATAATCTTAAACCTCCTAAATTAAACCCTAAAACCCTAAACCACCCACCACTTACTAAACCCATACCCCTTACTAAACCTGGCCCTAAACCCTAAACCTAAACTAAAGTACTTAAAATAACACTAAACCTAATAAACTCCTAAACTAACTAAAACCCTAAACCTTGACAATACGTGTTAAACTCATGGTGGATCAAACTAAACTAGATAAATGGTGATGGGGGATCTGGAGGTATTGGTGGATATGAAGTTGGTGGTTGGAGTAGTGTGGTTATGGAGGCAGGAGGAGCCATAGAGGTTACAGCCATGGTGGTGGTGGAGGAAGAGATCAGGGATATGATGGTGGATCCCGCTACTCAATAGGTCGAGTTTGTTATGATGGGAACTGGAGAAACTAAAGAATGAGCGATCTGATCTGCTACTTATGGAATTGTGTCTTTATAATAGAGGTGATTCTAGTTATCAAAGGTTTTTGATTTGCTCTATGCATGCTCATTTTTGATATGTGTTGTCATTTGTGTCTTAGAAAACTTGGTGTGTTACTTTGTTGATGAAATTGAAAAGAAGAAATGTTGAATCTGAATTAATTCTCAATTAAAAAAAAACTTTAAACCCTAAACTATAAACCAAAACCTAAACCTAAATCCTAAAACCACAAATTAAACCCAAATCTTAAATCCTCTAAACCCTAAACCTAACCCACCCTAAACCTCCTAAACCTCTAAACTCTAAACTAAACCCTAAACTACCCCAAACCCTCTACTAAACCTCCCCAAACCCTAAACCCACTCCTAAACCCTCTACCAATCTAAACTAAATAAATAAACCTAAATAAAATAAAATAAAGAAAACCTATAAACCTAAACCTAAAGCTCCTATAAATAAACTAAAATACCTAAACCTAAACTAAAATAAAATAAATAATATCAAATAAACTAAAAATATAATTTAAACCTAAACTTAAAATAAAATAAACCAAAATTAAAAAATAATAAAAATAAAACTAAAAAATAAACCTAAATAACCTAAACTATAATAAATAAACTAAAAAATAAACCTAAATAAATAAAATAAATAAATAAAATAAATAAAATAAATAAATAAACATAAACCTATTTTTGCTTTTTAAAATCTTACCCTACTAAACTACCTACACTAAACTACCCACCTAAAAAAAACCTAATCTACCATACCCTAAAACTATGCCTAAACCATATACCCCTCTACCCTCCCTAAACCAAACACCCTAAACCCTCCCCATACCCAATCCCTACCCAAACCAACTTAAACCTAAAGTAAGTAAATTAAAATAAACTTAAACAATAAAACTTAATAAATCTAAACCCTGAATACCAAAGCATCACACAACTCAGTAGATAAAGTGGAGGCGGCGATTATCATGGTGGTGGTGGCTGGAGGTCTTTGGTGGATATGGAGGTGGTGGTGAGTGGTTATGGAAGCGTGAGGAGGGGAATAACCACGTGGTGGTAGAGGTCATATTGTGATATGATGATGGATCATGCTACTCGAGAGAGGTTGATGGGAATTAAAGCGAAGAATGAAAAATTTGATATCTGCTTAAATATAATATTTCTAAGAGCGGACTAGTATCTAGGGTTTCATTTACTATATTTCATTTTATCTATGTCATCACTTGTGTCTTAAAACTTGGTGTGTTACTTGATTGATGAAATTGAAAGAAATGATAATCTTAATTTATTCTCTAGAAAAATGCAAAACCTAAACCACAACTAAAACTTGAATCTAGACCACAAAACCCTAAACCCTAAAACCTAAACTCTAAAACCAAAACCTAAACCCTAAAATCCTAAACCCTAAACCCCAAAAAACCCTAAACCTAAACCCTAAAACCCCAAAAAGGTAAAATCTAAACCTAAACTAAATAAAATTTAAAAAATAAAATAAATAAAAACTTAAACCAAATAAATAAAGAAATAAAATAAAACCTAAACCTAAACCTATACTTAAACCTAAAAAAAGAAAATAAAATAAATAAAACTTAAACTACTATAAAATAAAACCTAAATAAAATAAAACTATAAAAATAAAAAAATAAAATAAACCTAGATAAATTAAAAGAAAATCTAAATAAAACCTAAACCTAAAAAAATAAACCTAAATAATACTTAAAAATAAATAAAATAAACCTAAACCCTAAACTAAAAAAAAAAAAAAAATTGAAATAAAAAATAAATAAAAATAAACTAAACTAAATAATAAACTAAACCAAAATAAATAAAACTTAAACATAAATCTAAAATAAACTAAACTAAATCATAAATAAATAAATAAATAAAATAAACTAAAAATAAACAATAAAAATAAAACCTAAAACCTAAAAATAAAATTAAAAATAAACCTAAACCTAAAAATAAAAAATATAACATAATCCTCAAAAATATAATAAAAATAGAACTAAACTTGAAGTAAACCTAAACCTAAAAATTAAACTAAAACAAAAAATGTAAACTAAAATAAATAAACTGAAAATAAATAAACCAAATTAAATAAAAATTAAAATAAACCTAAATAGAAATAAAAAATAAATTAAACTAAAATAAATAAAAAATAAACTAAATATAGTTAAACCTACGTGTTTACTTAATTTTAGAAAAATATATGTAATATTATTAAAAAAACCCTAAACCCTACCCAATACTGCTACCCTAAAAACCCCTTTAAAAACCCTCCTGACCCTAAAGCCTAAATCTAAACCTACCACCCTAAACTACCCAACTAACCCAAAACTGAGCCTAAACCCCACCAAACCCTAAACACTACCCCAAACCTAAACCCTGGGCTAAAATAAAAATAAATATAAACATAAACTTAAAATAACATAAACCTATATAAAAATAATAAATATAATAAAATAAAATAAAATATAAAATAATAAAACTAAATAATACCTAAATTAAACCATAAATATAACTAAACTAAATAAAAAATAAATAAAATAATTAATAAAATAAACTAAATAAAAACCTAAACATAAAAATAAACCTATAAATAAAAATAAAACAAACCCTAAATAAAATAAAACCTAAACTAAAATAAATAAACTAAAATAAACCTAAACCTAAACTAAAATAATAAACTAAATAAAATAAACTTAAAATCTAAAATAAAACAAAATGTAAATAAACTAAATAAAATAAAAATAAAATAAAACTAGACCTAAACTATAAAAATAAAACCTAAAATAAACCTAAAAATAAAACCTAAACTTAAACCTAAAAAAAAAATATAAACTAAACCAACATAAATAAACCTAAACCTAAAAATAAACTAAAATAAAAAACCTAAAATAAAATAAATAAACCTAAAATAAATAAGCTAAACTAAATAAAATAAAATAAACCTAAATAAAAATAAAAAAAATAAAATAATCTAAAATAAATAATGGCAGAATGGCTTTGTTGTGATCTTGCTACCCACAGATTATTGTTCTGCTCTGTTATGATCTTGTTACCCAAATCTATCTTTTGTGATGAGTTGGACTTAATGGTAGAAACGACTTGAACCCATACACTAAGGAGAAAGGAGTAGAGTTGGAGTTCTCTATGTGGTGGTAGGCCCACAAGGCTTCAACTAACTTTCTCATGCCACCATCACTTATTATGTCGAGTGTCTTATTTAGTATTTGGATCAATATATAATTCATCGAGGCACTCAACCTATATGATATGGTTCCTAAAAATTAGAGCACTTCTTGAGTTGTCACCTATAAAGAAATCACCTTCAGCCCTTTTTTGTATAGTAGCGCTAGTTGAACCGATGAACCTTGAAGAAAAGTTGATCGAAACTACTATGTACCTCAACACTAGAATGGCCATGAGGCTAATGTAGGATGTAGAATGTTGGGTGGTGTGTAGGACCACACCATATTTCACATTAGTGGCATCAGATATCTGCAATCTTTGATCATAAAACTAGTAGTATCCTAGTTTCTTGATCTTGGCTTTCATCTTTGAGTGAATTAGTTAGCTCAGATAATCTTTGTACCTCGATCATAATGTTATATGCTTGTTACAATGTAACCACATATGATCGAAGATTGCGTATAAGGCACCATCCATAAAAGCATGGAAAGTGCTCTCATCGATTGGCTTGGGACTTTTCTTGAGGTAGTTCACCTTTATTTAGGTAATTCATGAATGGTTTCCTCCAATCTAACTTCTCTTCCTTCTTGGCAATGACAACCTACCCTTCAAGAGAGTACTTTTTTATGAGTTTAATATCAATAAAAGATAAGACTTGTCTATTTTGGACCTTTATTGATATGGAGTCATCATCTAGACATCTCAATTCCTTAGCAAGCTTGGATAAATCATATGCTATGGCATTCTCTCCTCAAGGAATCTTATAAATGGTAACCTCTAGGATTTCGAACAATAACTCCATGGTGTACTTATGGTAGTGATGGAGCTTGGGCTTTATAACCTTATTTGGTTGATAATTAGCTAAGAATCCCCAAGATGTTGATGTTCGGATGCTTAGTAACGGCTAACTCAGGCATCAGCCTCATATTCAGCTTCATTGTTGGTGCAAGGATTAGATAGATGATATGAGAATCTCATCACATCTCGATCTACAGTTAAGAGAACTATTCATATGCCTTCCTTTCCTGGAATAGTAGATTTTGGTTTGTCTCTTCTTTAAGAAGAAGCTGCACCATCAAAGTACATCTCCCAGAGGTGAATGCTAATATCCCCTAAGTTCATGATTTGTTCATCGACAAGATCATCACTAAGCAGAGAGTCAGCAAGAAGTGGGTGCATTGCTAAGAACACCGCTAACACAGATCCTTTCATCGTACGGTGAGGTACGAAGGTAATGTCAAACTATGAGAAGATCATCGACCGTCGTGCCAGCTGTCATGAGATATTATAGTGGATTAATGCTAGAGATTAAGTTCACCTTATGAGGAAGCATGAAGTGTTGTAGCTTTTGGGATTCAAAGATTAAAATTAGACAATGCTTCTTAATGGGTGGATAATTAGCCTTAGTAGGGAATAGTTGAGGTAGTAGAGTGCATTTTCCTTCCTTCATTGGCTTGGGCCAACAAAGCACCAAAGTCATCTAACTTAGTAGTATAAAGTATGAAGCTTGCCAGGATAGGGGCTAACCGATGGCATCATCGTAATGCTTGATGCCTTCGAAAGCATGCTCACATTTGTCATCCCACTTGAACTTGGGGTCCTTTTTGACAAGTGCTCATAATGGCTAACTTTATCCTGATAGGTTTGATATAAAGCATCTTAGATATGCCAACCGCCCTTGGAATGATCTGAGTTGAGTTAAACTTTTAGGGGGTGGCATTTCTGATATCGCCTTGATCTTCTTTAAATCAATTTTGATTCCCTGGTGTCGAACAACAAACCCAAGGAATTTTCCTAAAGCTACTCCGAATGCACACTTTAGGGGGTTCATTTTGAGGTTAAATAGTCTTAACTATTCAAAAAATACTCTCTTGTTAAAGAGATGGTCTTTCGTTTCTCTGCTTTTGACCACAAGATTATCAACATAACACTCGACTTGATGATGAATGAGTTTGTCGAATATTCAAGTCTAAAATAAAATAAAAAATAAACTAAAACCTAAATATAAACCTAAAATTAAAATAACATAAACTAATTAAAATAAACTAAAATAAAATAAATAAAAACCTAAACAAAACTAAAAAAAATAAAAATAAACCAAAGAATAAAAAACCTAAATAAAATAAAAACTAAATGCAAAATAAAAATAAATTTAACCTAAAATAAATCTAAAATAAAATAAAATTAAAACTAAATTAAAACCTAAACCTAAAATCTAAACCTAAAAATGAATATAAAATAAAACTTAAACCCTAAACTAAAAAAAACCCTAAACTAAATAAAAAAAAATTAACAAAATAGAATAAAACCTAAACTAAAATAAACTAAACTAAAATAATAAAACCTAAACTAAAAAATAAAATAAACCTAAAATAAACCTAAAAACCTAAAACTAAAAAAAAAAACCTAAAACCTAAACCTAAAATAAAAAAATAAAATATAAACCTAAATGTGTAAAAAAATAAAAAACTCAAATAAAATAAACCTAAATAAACCTAAACCTAAAAAATAAAATAAAAACTAAAAAATAAACTAAAATAAATAAATTAAACTAAATAAAATAAAAAATAACCTAAATATATAAAAAATAAAATAAAAAATAAAATTAAACCACTAGTTACTTAATTTTAAAAGAAAACCAAACCCTAAAACACTAAACCTAAATACAATAAACCCTAAAACCTAAACCCCAAAATAAAAACTAAACTTAAATAAACCCTAAAATTAAATAAAACTAACAAATAATTACTTGGTTTAAAAAAAACCCTAAACCTTAAACCCTAAATCCTAAACCCTAAACCCTAAACCCTAAACCTTAACCTTAAACCTTAAAAGCGTAGACCCTAAAACCCTAAACCTTAAACCCTAAAACCTACACCATGAACCCTAAACCCTAACCCTAAACCTTAAACCCTAAACCCTAAACCCTAAATCTAAACCTAAAAAAACTAAATAGATTAAAAATAAACCCCAAAACTAATAATAAACCAAAACCTAAACCAAGAATGGGAACCATGAGGAAGTCACAGATCTGGCGGTGGAGTCAAAGGAGAAGCGGATTACCATAGTGGTGGAGGGGATCTGGAGGTGAGTGGATATGGCGTTGAGCAATGGTGGTTATGAAAGTGGAGGTTACGTGGTGGTGAGGAGAGATCGGGATATGATGGTGGATCCCATTGCTCGAGAGGTGGAGTGGTTGATGGGAACTAGAAATGAAATGGCTATGATGCTATGAAACTTTGTCTTTATAGTATAGATAATTTTAGTTAGCAAGGGTTTTTGATTTTCTCTCTGCATGCTCAATTTTTATCTATGTCGTTGTTTGTGTCACAGAAAACTTGGTGTGGTACTTAGTTGAAGAAATCAAAAAGAATAAATTTTGAATCTAAATTTGTTCTCACTTAAAAAAAACTAAAAACCCTAAACTCTAAAATAAAACCTAAACTTAGGAACTAAAATTTAAACCCTAAACCCTAAACCCTAAACCTAAACTAATCTAAAATAAATCCCTAAACCTACAACCCTAAACCCTAAACTAACCACCAACCCCCCTAAACCCTAAACCCTAAACCCTAAACCCTCCACCTCCCTAAACCCTAAAGCTAAACTGCACTAAACTAATAACCTAAAAAATAAAAAAACTTAACCAAAATAAAAAAATAAAATAAAACCTAAACTAAAACCAAACCTAAACTAAACTTAAACCTAAAATAAATAATAAAATTAAAATCGTTCGGTTACATTATAAAATATAAATAAAATAAAACTAAACTAAAAAATAATAAAATAAAGCTAAAATAAAAAAATAAAACTTCAAACTAAAAAATAAACTAAAATAAATAAAAAATAAAACCTAAAACCTAAACTAAAAGGAAAAAACCTAAACCTAAAATTAAAAAAGAAACCTAAACCTAAACTTAACTAAACTAAACAAAAATAAATAAAATAAAAACCTAAACCTAAACCTAAACCTAAACGAAAAAATAATACCTAAAAATAAACCTAAAATAAAATCCTAAAACCTAAACCTAAAAATAAAATAAAACCAAACCTAAACCTAAAATAAAAAAATAATACTAAAACCTAAAATATAAAATAAAAAAAACTAAATAATCCTAAACCAAGAAAATAAACTAAAATAAATAAACCTAAAATAAATAAACTAAACTAAATAAAATAAAAATAAACCTAAATAAAATTAAAATAAAATAAATAAAATAAATAAATATAATTAAATAAACCTAAACCTAATTTAAAAAAAAATATAAAATTAAAAAATTAAAAGAAGTGACAAAATCCTAATCCTAAACCCTAAACTAAGCCTAAACCTAAACCCTAAACCTAAACACCAAACCCTCCACTAACCCTCAAACCAAAACCCCAAACCCTAAACCATAAACCCTAAATCCTAATCCCAAACCCTACACTAAAAAAACCTAATTCAAAACTAAATAAAACCTAAAATAAAATAATACTAAACTTAAACTTAAATAATAAAATAAAATAAAATACAACCTCAACTAAAACCTAAACCTAACCTAAACTTAAACCTCTAAAATAAAATAAAAATAAAACTAAACTTAAAAATAAGAACTTAAACTAAACTAAAATAAAAAAATAAAAACTAACTAAAATAAACTAAATAAAAATAAAGTAAATCTAAAATAAAATAAATCTAAAACAAAATAAAATAAACTAAATAAACCTAAAAAATTAAAATAAATAAACTAAACTTAAAATCAAAACTTAAAATAAACAAAATAAAATAAAATAATACATAAACCTAAACAATTAAACTAAAAAACTAAAAATAAATAAAAAAACCTAAACCTAAACATAAAAATAAAATAAAATAAAAATAAAACTAAACTAAAATAAAATAAATAATAACTTAAACTAAACTAAAAAAAATAATAAAACTAAAAAAAAAATAAAAAAATAAAATAAAACTAAATAAAATAAAAAAAATAAATTAATCTAAAATAAAATAAAATAAAACTACATAAAACCTAAACCAAAATAAAGAACCTTAAAATAAAAAAAAGTAAAATCTAAACCTAAACTTAAAAATTAAAACCTAAAATAAACAAAATAAAATAAATATAAACCTAAAATAAAATAAACTAAACTAAAATAAATAAAACCTAAACCTAAACTAAAATAAACTAAACCTAAACCTAAACTAAAATAAAATAAAATAAAATTAACGAAACATAAATTAAAAAATAAAACCTAAAAATGATAAAATAAAACCTAAAACCTAAACCTAAAATAAAATAAAACCTAAACTAAACCTAAAAAAAATATAAAATAAAACTAAACAAAAAAAAACATAAACTAAAAAAACTAACCAAAAAAAAATAAACTAAAATAAAAAAAACCTTAACTAAAAAATAAATCTAAAATAAATTAACCAAACTAAATAAAAAAACTAAACCAAAATAAAAGTAAAAAATAAGATAAGCTAAAATTAAAAAAAAAATAAACTAAATAAATCAACCAACTTAAAAACTAAATCTAAATCCTAAACCCTAACCAAAATAATATAAATCTCAGATAAATAAAAATAAAACTAAATAAACTTAAACTTCACTATTTAATTTTTTTTTTAAACCCTAAATCTCTAAACACTAAACTCCTAAACTTAAACCCTAAAACCCTAAACCTAAAACCTAAACTTATAACCCTAAACCTAAAAAAAACCCTAAAACCTAAACCTAAACCTTAAACCTAACCTAAAACCCTAAACCTAAAACCTAAACCCTAAACTTAAACTCCTAAACCTAAAACTTAAACCTAAACCCTAAACCCTAAACCTAAACCCTAAAACCTTACAACCCTAAACCTAAACAACACTAAACTTAAACCCCTAAACACTAAACCTAAATCCAACCCTAAACCTAAACTCTAAAACCTTAAGAATAAGAACTTGATGAGGAACATCACATCAGCTGCCTCTAGATCCCAAGGGAGGCAAAGGTGGAGGCAGCATAGCAGGTGGTGGGATCTAGAGGTGCTGGTGGATTTGAGGAGTGAGAGTAGTGGTTATGGAGGCGAGGAGATGGAGGTTACCATGGTAGTGGCAGAGGGAGAGATCAAGGATATAATGAGGGATCCCACTACTCGAGAGGTGGTGGTTCGGGGGAATGGAGAAACTGAGAAGAATGACGATCTACCTATGGAATTGTGACTTTATAGTAGAGATGATTCTACTTATCTAGGGGTTTTGATTTTCTCTATGGGTGCTCATTTTTTATCTATGTCATTGCTTGTGTCATAGAAAACTTGGGGTGCTACTTGGTTGATGAAATTGAAAAGAATATACATTGAATATGAATTTATTCTCTATTAAAAAAAACATTAAACCCTAAACTAAAACTTAAACCCTAAACCTAAAACCAAAACCCTTTACCCTAAACCCTAAATCCTTAACCCTAAACCCTAAAATCCCTAAACCCTAAACACTAAACCCTAAACCATAAACCCTAAACCCTAAAACCCTAAAATCTTAACCGTAAACTTTAAACCCTAAAAGTTACAACCCTAAACCCTAAACCCTAAACCCTAAACCCTAAACTAACTCTAAACCCTAAACTAACCTTAAAACCTTACTCTAAACCCTGAACTCTAAACCTTGAATAAAGATGTCATTAGGAGTAGATCTAAAGAATGACCTAATCCTAACATAGTTATGGTAGCTATAGAAAATGTCTTCAAGAGACTTTCCCTTGACTATTAGAGATTTGAATACCCTAAACCCTAACCCTAAATCATAATATATAATACCATATATATATAATGTAGCATCATATCCTAGAGCATATAATGATGTGTTTTGGATGTTGTAAGATGTTTGGAAATGTTTTAGTATATTATGGTATTGTGCCCTATAGTCTATATTAATATAAATCATAAAATATTAATTTAATAAATTAGATGATGAAATTTGTTAAATTTGAAGTGGGAATTAGGTTGTAGTACCAAAGGTGTGCTACACCACTTGTAGTCTAAAAGGTAAGTTTTTATGTTCAAAATAAATATTATATGTTGTTGGATAGTATAGCATATATCATAATATATTATTCTCATTTTAAATTCTTTTAGTATTTTACAATCATGCAGTCTAGCCTACACTAGCATTATTTATAAAAATGTTGATTTAGACTTTAAAATTGTGGAATTTGGACAAATTCATAATAGGTAGAGCATGGCATCATAATATTTTGTTTCAATTTAAAATATGTAAGTGATACGACTAAAATATATAGTTTTTTATTATTTAGACTAATTTTATGATTTTTTATCTTAAGAAATCCATTTTAATGTGATATGAAATATAATATAATATAATATAATATGTTATAGTTTATTATAATATAGGATGCAATAACAAATTGTAGCATCATGCATTATAGCATACTATTATGTATTACTACTTGTTATTTAGCATATTTTAGTTTGCTATAGTATGATGTAGTATAGTTCGTACTGGTATAATTCATAAAGATACTAATTTATAGGTTTAGATGATGGGATTTGGCCAAATTTAAGGTAAGCTTTAGGGAACATCATTGGGGGTGTGTTATGGTGTGTAATTTAATCAAAAGAATGAAATTTTGTATCCAAAATAAATGTTCATTTTTCAACCAAATTTGATAAATATTTTGCTTAAAGTGATTCATTTTAAGGTGTAAGGTAAGATAATATATTATATCAAAGCATATTAAAATATAATGTACATTATAATATAACTTTACATATATATGAATGTGGTGTGTTACTAAATGTTATTGTACATTTTAGTATGTTTTACTTTTGTTATAATACATTGGGTCAAAACTGACAAAAATGCTAATTTGATGGTCGAGATGGAAGAATTTGGCCAAATTCATAGCACACACCAAGAAGCAACACCAAAATTATGCTATATTGTAGCATTTCTAATAAAAATAACAATTTTACATCCAAAAATGAACATTATTCATATTTTGAGAAAGTTTTGTTATTTGTTCCTTTTAAGTGATTCTAATGAGGTGTATGTTAGACAATATATTATATTATAGCAAATTATAATATAAAATCATAAATTATAATATAATATAGTGTGTTAATTCACTCTATAATATGTTTAGCATGATATTGATTATTTAGTTTGAGCTTGTACCATCACAAATCATAAAATGTTAATTACAATGTTAAGATGATGTAATTTGAATGAATACATTATTAGGCTATCAGTTGAAGTATTAAAGGTGTGCATAAGAGAAGAAATAAGATTTGATGAGAATACCATGTCAAGGACATGGAGGGAGATCCGCTAGGGGATCACACATGCATTGGACATTACATGTGAGGGGTCTATGATGAGGGAATAGAAGAAGAAAATCTGCTAGGGATAAGGTTTGAATTTGATTTGATTATATGATTTTGCAAAGAAGATCTACTGGGGATAAGAATCTATAATCCACCAAGGATTAAGATCAAATCAACTTTAATTTTATTTTAATTGATGTGGAGGCATATCTACTAGAGATATGGGCTTGAGTGTGATAGGTATATGAAGCTTCCACTAGGGAAGCATAGTGATTGTTGGGATTGATTTGAGTTTGATTTCATAGATTTATTTGGGGATGTATCCAGAGGATAAGAGTTTGGTTGGATTTCTTTGATTTAGATTCTACCGGGAGTTGGTTTAATTTGGCTCCATTGGGAGGTTGGTTTGAATTAGATTTATTTGCTTGAGTTATTTATATATGATTTGGGGATCCACTAGGGAGAATGGTGTGATTTAACTCTACTAGGGAAAATCAGATTGAGTTTAATTTAATCCAAGTTAATGTATGGATCCTATCGATGTGTGATGGACCCAGAAGAAGGGTTATATCATTTGACCTACCTCGTTTACAAATCCAAAAGATAGTCTACACCGGGGTAGAGCTAGCCAACCTAAGGGTTTCCTTGCAATGGCTATGCTAGAAAAAGGTGTAGCAGACTTACATCTTCCAAAGTGAGGAAAAATTGCTAGGGTGGCCTATTGGATGCACAATAAATTGAACATGACTTAGGGTGACTACTAAGTGAATGTCATTGGGGACTTATGTCAACTCAAAAGTAGTCAAGATTAATTTTATCTTAATTTCATGAGATTTAAAATGGTTTGTTTGGTTTAGTTCATTTTCAAATTGAGGGCATATCTGCTAGGGATGTGAGCTTGGTCAAATTTGAAAGATTTAATTTATGGACCATGTCAGTGCATGATTGACCCACTAAGAAGGGGCTATGTCAGACTTTTCCTATATCAAATTTACAAATCCAAAGGGTTAGTCTACTACCCATGGGGTAGAACTAAGCCAACCTAAGGGGTTGCCTTTCAGTGTACAATGACTGTGATATGAAGAAGGCATAGTAGACTTACATCTTCTAAAGTAGGGAACAATCGCTGGGGTGACCTATTGGTAGCACAACAAATTGAACCCGACTTAGGGGCGACTACAAAGTGAATGTCACTGGAGACTTATATCAACTCAAGAGTAGTAAGGTG
Source organism: Cymbidium sinense (assembly GCA_021442155.1). Taxonomy (NCBI): domain Eukaryota; kingdom Viridiplantae; phylum Streptophyta; class Magnoliopsida; order Asparagales; family Orchidaceae; genus Cymbidium; species Cymbidium sinense. Next base: position 210,441,279 of record CM038216.1, read on the forward strand.
ATTCCTATGGGGAGTTTTGCTGACATTGCCCTAAAGATAGGATACTTGCTTTGGAAAGGTACTGCTAGGGGTGTCCTCCTAATCCACAAGTAAATATATTTTTTATTTATATGTTTGCGTGGACCATGTTGGTGTGCAAGGGACCACACTAAGAATGGGTTATGTCGGCCTTAACATATCTCAAATTTATTAGACCATGGAAGAATCTGCACATCCATAGGATATATTCTCCAACCATAGGGGTGGTTACTAGGAAAGGGGAACTGGCCAATCTGATAGTAATCTCAGTAGTGTCTAAATGGGGTTGCAAAGGATGTCATCCAAATATAGTTCCCATAGGGGAGGTACTACTTGGAGCATTATCCTGAGCCCTAAAAAAGGAAGCCTATAGGTTTACGGTGGCCAACTCAAGGAGAAAGCATAGCAGACCTACATCTGCAATGAGTGGTTTATCCTAAGGTACGAGAACCAATGAACCTAAGGTGTATTTGTCAACATGAGTGGTGTTTTCGTTAGCATAGTGAGAACCAACCAACCTAAGGTGCCCATCAGAGTGTAATGAATAATTTGAAAGGAAAGCATGTAGGCTTACAACTTCCCATGCAAAGCCGATCATTGACATAGTCTATCATAGGCAGAACTGATGTTATCTAATCAAGAGCCACTATTAAGTGGGGAGCCCCGAGGAAGGACTGGACCTAAACTTGAAGTAGTCAACAGGGAAGGAGCCGCTAGGGGACTTATCCTAAATGTTAAATATACTCGACCTAATCAGTGCACTAAGTCAAATCCAACAACAAGTGTACCAAAATCACATCCTCATAAATGAACGCAACATAAGGTAGCTTACCAGCCATGTAGTAAGGCTTACCAAACAAAGAAGGCACTCGTCGGTGTGAAGTGGCCAAGTAAGGAAGGAAAGCATAGTAGACTTACATCCTCCAAAGCAAGAAGACTACTGGGGTGACACACTAACAAGGTAGCACATCAGCTAGACCTAGAGCAGCTATTGAGTGATTACCACTAGGGGCAGTATCTTAACTCAAAGTAGCCTGAGATAAAAGATATGTGCTTATTTTATATGTATGTGTGTAGTTTGTGTTTGTCCTATGTCGATGAAGGTTAGGACACCATTTGGGTTCTTTACACCTACCATAAACACATCATGGCGATTCACAAACAAGAATAACTTTCAACATGGAAGAGATTGAATTTGAAATGAAATTTCTATTGATGATAATTATTTTAAAACATGATTTATAATATTTCTTTAAGTAGAGGCTGTTGATTGGAAGCATTGTATGCTCTCCCTTATGATTAATTAGCTGATAAGATCCTCCTTAGTAGGCCTTCTCTATAGCAAAATGACCTTCCCAAGTGGGTTCAAATGTTCCTCCCATCTTATGACGAGAAATAATCGATCTCCTCATAACTAAAATAAGTGCTCCTACTTGAAAAGCTCTAAAACCAACTTATTGTGAGCTTGAATCATTTTAGCTTTGTACAACTCCAGCTTTTAGCCTGACCGCAAGCATCTCTCCTCCAAACCTTCGAGCTCTTCTAACCATAGCTTGGAATTCTGCTTTATTATGATCTTTCTACCCACAGCCATCTTTAGTGATGGGAGTTGGATTTATAATGGTAAAATAACTTCATACTAAGTAGACTGTGTTGGAGTTCTATATGTGGTGTGGTAGGCCCACAAGGCTTCAACTAACTTCTTATGCCACTATCGCTTTTTATTATTTAGTATTTTGATGAGAGATTTTTAATGGCTTCTGCTAAGCTATTTTCCCTCTAGTAGTTCATGGTAGAATATCTCCAATCTATGTTGTGATTCCGGGCAAAGTTGTTGATCTCGTTGCTCTTGAATGAGTACCATTATTAGATATAATTCATCGAGGCACTCCGAACCTATATACGATATGGTTCTTAAAAAAAGGTAGCACATGCTCAATTATGACCTCTCTATGCAGAATCACCTTCGCCCATTTAGAAAAGTAATCAGTAGCTAAAATGAACCCATGACCCTTGGAAGAAGGAGAATCAATCCCATGTTGGTACCCCAACACTGAATGGCCATGAGGCCAATGTAGGATGTAGAATTTTGGGTCATTAGTGTAGGACCACACCGTGTATTTTATATTAGTGGCATCGCCTAGCCATATCCATGCAATCTTTGATCATTGATGACCAGTGATATGCTAGCCTCTTGATCTTGGCTTTCATCTTTGGACTATCTTGGTGTGGTGTTTATTTCTAGGATGTGGGACACCATGCAAATCTTAGGGGGTACTTATTGAAGTGATCGAGTATGACATTAAGAATGATGTACTATCTCAAAAGATAGAAATCACCACCCTATAATGGACCTAATCACCTAATAAGGACTCCTAAGGCATGATGGGTCTTCAAATATACTAGAGATCTTTCCCCTACTTTACATGGAAAAGTAAAGTAGGGTTTATTTTAAGTTAGGTTCATTAAGTTCCCTATGGAGGTAAGCCCCCATAGTTAATTACATCCTAAGGAAGGAATTTCTTAAGAATACTCGATTAAGTAAACAATTAAGATCTCCAAAGATTTCAAGGTTAAGACTATCAAAGGATTAGCTATTTTAGAAAATCAACTGGATAGATCAAGGAGAAGACTTATTTTTGGAATCCAAAGGGAGAAAATAGGAAATGCTCATGATACTAGGAAGCCTAGTGAGCATTCCAATCTACCCTATAATTGGGCTTTATATTTTTTTGAAATTGAAGAGAGTTAATTATTTGAGTTGACATTTTATTAGATTTCTAAGGCTTATAATTCAACAACATAAGATTGTGGAAATGCCTAAGAGGTGAGGATTTATGCCTATAGCTTGAAGCAAATAGCTACCTCAGATTCCTAAACTAAGGAGCCTTGGTACAAAATAAAGGCATGACCTAAATCTAAGGAAAAAATGGTTATATAGTTTACCTCCATAAGAGAGAATAAACCACTCAACTGCTAGACTTATTACAGCCTGAGGTGGTAGCTAGCTAACTCTTCCTACACTTTAAATCCATGTAGGCAAGTCTTATGCTTTGCAAGATGGCTAGGTTGTTATTCATTTAGAAAGGAAACTAAGTCCTTAGACTCACTCCCTAAGAGACTAGAGCATGAGTGGTATGAATAATGACTTAATCTAATGCAAATTTTATCAAATTTATTTAATTTTGGACTTTTTATTTTGACACAGGCTATGGGATTTTTGTATGCCTAAATGCATGAGAATTTGATTATGGGCCAAATCAAAAGAGAAAGGGGTGTCTTCCACCAAAGGCTCTCATAGGTTAAGCCTTGATTCTCCGGCAAGGATGGAAGCCCCTCTTAACAAGAGTGGAAGAATATGACATGCATGATATTATACATTCATTCATCCAGCTAAGGGGTTGCTAAAAATTTTATTATCTTGATTTAATTACTAGGCTTTTATGTGAGGTTTTGATATTTAAAATTTTAGTTATGAGTTGTTAATTGGTAGAAAAATTAATTTTATCCTAAGAGCCTACGCATCGGCCACACATTCAAACATCAATCATAAAGAAACTATGAAAAGCATGTTGTTCTAATGCAATCTAACACACAACCTCAAACAATTTTATAGACTACCATAAAAGAATAAAAGGCCAAGGTGGGTTATACCGCATACACTAAAATAGAAAAAAAATATGGTAGCTCTACCCTTATACAACCATTACAAAAAAAAAATACATGCGGGTCTTCTTTTCTTCATTTCTTCCTTCTCTTTCTTTTGATTTGATTTGCTCTAAAGGCATCAGGGCACCTAGGACTAAGCCTTGCCACCGCTCATCCTAATCCCCATAGCATTAATCCTAATTCCTAATGCAAAATTACATCAAAATAGGAAAAGTAAATCTAGCTACACCTGTAAAATAAATGTTAGCTAAACACACCATACAACCCAAGCAATTATATGAATAATTTGGACTTAGCACCCCACACATGGGTAACCAAGCCCACCAATTCTAACATGGGTTATGCTTAGGGGCTAAGCAGCCTGCACAGCAAAAGAATTTATATTTTTATTACAGCGACCCTTTAAACACAACCCCTGCAAAAAACATAATTAGGCTAATAATGGCCTAACATCCAGTCTACGAAACATACACCCTAACATCAGTCTAAAACATTACATCATAAAACAAAACACAACATCATACATACAATGCCCTAACTTAGCACTAGAAGTGGTGACTTAGTATTCTAATGTGTGTGCTTAAGGCTTGTGTAGCAAGACTTTAATAGGCTTCTTTTGTTTAAGTTTCAATTTGGAGTTTGAATTTGTTTAAATTCTACCTTTGGGTGATTTTAATTTAAATGATTTAATGATTTACTTTTCATTTTTATTTCAGTTTTATTTGGTTTAAATGATATTTAGGTTCTCAAGAATGAAGAGTCGGATGAATTCCATCTATTAACAGAACTCACCCTATTCTACATCCTAATTCCTAAGGAATCTAATTAAGCTCCTTAAGTATATTAATTATCCCATTTGAATTTTTGTAATTCATTTAATTTGATTTAGAATTTAAATTTGAATTTGAATTTATTTGATTGATTTAATTTTGAATTTGTGGAAATTGCATCTTGATAATTCTTATTGCTCTAATGAAGTATAAGTTTGTTTAAGTTCATGTGTTTTAGTTGATTGATTTAGATTAGATGTTTTATTTAATTAAATCTTGATAATTCAATATCCTTGATCTCTAATAGTTTAAGTTTGTTTAAATTCATGTATTTTTTGATTAGTATCATTTAGATGTTGTTTAAGTTTATTGATTTCATTATTCCATTTAAGTTTGATTTAGATTGATGATATTTTAATATACTTATGAATTATTTGAAGTCTAATGCATTCTTTCATTTGAATTTCAATTAAGGGTTTGATTTATTGAATTTAGACATTTAGTTTATGTATGGATTATCTTTTTAGTTTGATGATTAATCTCTTATCTCAGTTCAATAGGTTTGTTTATTTGGATTTTATTTTTGTTTAACTTATTTTGATATTGATTGGAATTTGAGTCAATTTCATGACTTTAGAGTTTAGATTTAATTTCAAGTTTATTTAATTTTATTACTATTTATTTATTTATAGTTCGAATGGCTAAAATGAATTGAAAGTTTGCTTTGATTATAATTTGAGTTCAATTATTTATGATTAGAATTTTATTTTGATTTCATTCATTTATCATGTTTATTAGAGTTTAGTTTATGTTTTGAATTTACACATTTTAATAGTTAATTGGTTTATCTTATTTAAGTGGTTTGAATTGGATTTAACTTGATTATTTATTAAATTGATGAGAGTCTTTCTCAAATTAAATTAATTTGACTTGATTTAGATTATTTGCTTGAGTTTTTTTTTTATTTGACTTATTTTGATATTGTTTAAAATTAAGAGTAATTGGAAATGATTTGATAACTTTAGAGTTTATATTTAATTTTATGTTTATTTGATTTGATTATGATATTTAGAATATGAATTATATGAATTTTCTCATAATTTTACTTGACTTATATTGTCTATGTCCTAAAGGATTTTAGTTTATTTGTATATATATTTTTGTTTTAAAATGTGATTTGAATTAGTTATGAATTCTTCTAGAATTTTATGTGAATAACTAACCAAATAAAGCTTAACCAATTGTAATAGTTGATTTAATTATAATTAAGGATATATCACATAACTAAATTTTTTTTTTTGATTTTAGAATCAACATATAACAATTAGAGATCAAATTAATATTATTTTATAATTGATTTTCATAAATTATGTTCAAACATCTTTTTATATTTGATTATAATATTTATAATTTTATTGGTTTAATTAATTTTTAATATTTTTTTATATTAAGTTTTACTTAGATTTTATGATAATTTAATTTGCACTTTTTTATTTTGTTTTATTACTTTTTTTGTTTGAAATTCTAAAGATTGATTAATTCCTTTTTTATTGAATTTAATTATAAATAAAATATTAGATTAATTGTGATCATTTGATCAAAAATCAAATGACTCGTGAGTTAATCGTGGCTTAATTTGTGAAATCAAATCGCTACGCCATTCAACTTAATCAAAACTATTCACTTCAAACACATAAAATGAATAGTCTTGCTTTTGCCTCTAAACAAAGAATTAAAAGGTTAAGTGCACGGGCTCTAAAGGTTGGTTCCTAACAATGCTCGCATTCAACACATCAAATATGAGATTCCTAAGGCTTTCTAAGCGTTTAAGAATCATACCTCACCGGAGCTAATGTTCGGTGGATTTCGACCAAGAGGTCGCTTCATTTAGAAGAAACGAAGCCCTGTTGAGGTGTTCGTTGGGTGCCTCCTAATCAAATGTTCTAAAAGCTCACCACCATATGTACTAATTTGTTGGTTTCTTTTGATCAAGGGATTTGGTGATGCCATTGTGCCTTTGCAAGCTCTCAATAGCCTTCTTGGCTGATTGCAAAAGCTCTTGAATGGATGCCTTACACCCAGGATGTTGCTGCTTGAACTTACACCATGAACTCCATAAATGAACCCTTTATTGCTTTTGAACTTTCATCAATCTTATTAGATATATTCTTATATTCTCTTTTTTCTTCCTCGATTAGATGCATACAACCTTGTGTCTCAATCTTAAACCTCTTGGAGGTCCTATGTGAGAGATGCGATCTCCTTAAGAACATCGATGTATCATACATCAACTCACGCTTCAAATATTTGAGAGGCCATATCTCTCGATCGGTTGTCAGCGATTTCGAGTGCACAAAGATCGGAGGACCGAAGGTGGAGAGACTTACATCTTAGGAAGTGGCAAAATGAAGAAGTTGAATCTGTAAGCTTTGCGATCTAGCTTCTAGTGATAGAGGGAGAGGAGAAAGAAGGGATTTCTCCTTTGAGAGCAACTTCACTGACGAGGTTCTCTTCTTCATCTTGAGAGTGCGGGATATCATTTTTGCGAGTCGATTGGATCTAGCAAGTGCCTAGATGGGGATTTGTATAAGGATAGCAAGTCAAGAGTTTCCATCTCCAATGCCACATCGAATCCACTCACGGATGTTGTGACTCTTGGATGGGGAACGAAGTACTCTATTTCTCCATGTTAATGGAATAGATGGTTCACGACATACCATCTATGACTATAGCTACAGTGGCAACCATTGGAGTGTTGTCTCGAGGAAGAGTGTGAGAAAAACTTGGCTGGGTTCGGAAAGCTCCATCCAGTGGATGAGAACTAGATGAGATCTAGAAATCTCATGCGTGATGTGTAGAACGGAGAGGGTGCTTGACTTTTTTCTCCAAGGGAGAACCCAACCAAAAAAGACGTTGCGACGAGATCATAATGGCTTGATGGAGGGAGCCCTCAGCCCTCTCTCTTTTTTTATTAAGTTGTTAGTGATAGAAAAAAAAGGAGCCCGCTAGATAGAGAGAGAGAGAGATAGAGAGAGAGAATGATAGTTTTGTCTTATCTACCTCCCCAATTACTACTCTCCCTTTATTTATTTATTTTTATTTTTGCATTTTTATATTTTGTGTTATCATGATCACATTAATTAATAGTAGGTATTTTAATAATTTTGTTTTTTTTAACTTAGTGAAAGTTGATTTCTATTTATTATTATGATTTTAATTTTTTTACATTATTTTAATGACTTTTGTAAATAATTGAATGAAATTTTATGAGTTATGTGCATAAGATAATTTTAATTATGTTTAATAATTATTGATTATAACATCAATTATTAATTTAATATATTAATTATTTTGATTTAAGTTTGACCAAAATTTATTTGATATTTAGAATTAGTTTAATTTCTCTCCCTTTTTTGTAGTTCATTTTAGATTTAAAATGGATTGTGTATATTAATTGACTAGAATTACATTTGATTCAAATAATTTATTAAAGTTGTGAATAATCTTTTGAGCAAACTTGATCTTTAATTTTCATGTATTACAACTTGTGTTAAGTTATCTCATGATTTATTAGCATCGATCAATGAATTAATTTTTATTTTCATTTGATTTTGAATTCTAATATGAATGATTTACTTGATGGTTTTGATTGTGGTTTTAAGTAGAACTTGGAATGATGATTGAAAGATTGCTTGATTTTGAGAAATTGTATCTAGATTAGGTTTAGGCTATAGGATAGGTGATTTCTTTAAGCCCTGAGGCATATCTTAATCTTATGATTAACCCTTCTAAGTATCTAGGCATAAGTTAAGTGTTCACCTAATCACTAGAAGCATCTTCTGACTTAGGATTTCTTAGTGTCTAGTAGAGTCCTAAATCTAAGAAGAGGAGGTTAAGAGCTCACTCTAAAAGTGAGGTCAACAAAAGGACCCCCAATAGGTATGGTGTAATGACAATGCACATGTATATGGCACAAATGATCAACAACATCCAGAGATTACAACAAATAGAAGTGATCTATACCTAGACCTGAAAGGTAGATAGAATCACGATCTTAGTGCAATGTAGCTCTCTTTATGCCAAAGGCATAAGAGAACAAGAAAGAATCTGCTAGAGATTCAGTACATGAACCTTCCTCTAGGGAAACAAGTTCAAACTATCCACTGGGGATATGGATCTGAGTTTGATTATGAGTATGACTTGTTTGGGTGTGTATCCACTGCGGATAAGAATTTGATTGGATTTCTTTGATTTATTTGATCAGACTCCACTTGGGAGGTTGGTTTAATTTGTCATGGCTTCACTAGGGAGAAGGGTTCCAGATTGAGGGCATATCTGAGGATGTGCACTCGATTGAATTTGATTTAGATTTAAGCTCTACTAGGGAGGCCAATTTGGTTTGGAGAGAATTTGGTTTGATATGTTTAGTTTGACTCCACTAGAGAGATTGGTTTTGAATTTATTTTAATATGGACCCTGTCGGTGTGTGATGTACTAAGCTAAGAAGGAGCCACGGGGGCCTTGGCCTATCTTAGATTTATAAGTCCAAAAGGGTAGTCTACCTGCCATAAGGTAGGGCTACCCAACCTAACGAGTTGTCTTTTGGTGTGCAATGACTATGCTAGGAAGAAAGCGTAGCAGACTTACATCTTCCAAAGCAAGGAAAATCCATTGATCTATGATGAGCAACATCGAACCCTACCTAAGGCGACTATTAAGTGAGCGCCGCTAGGGGTCTTACCTCAACTCAAGAGTAATCCTAATGATTAAATTGATTTATATTGATTTAGTTTGAATTGATTTAATTTAATTTGGTGTGTTATGTTGTGGACCCCGTCGTGGATCCAGAGAAGGGCTATGTTGGCCTTGGCCTATCTCAAATTTATAATCCAAAGGGGTAGTCTACAGGGTAGGACTATCCGCCCAAGGGTTGCCTTTGAATAATGATGGAAGAAAGCATAGCATACTTATATCTTCTAAAGTAGGGTCAATTGTTGGGGTTATCTATTGATGGCACAATAGATCAATCCCGACCAAGGGTGACTATTTGAGCGAATGCCATTGTGGACTCATATCGACTCAAGAATAGTAATTAATTTTTAGATGGACCGCCGGTGATGGATCTACTAAGAAGGAGCTAATATCATCTTAGACCTATCTTAGGTTTACAAATCTAGAGGGATAGTCTACCAGCCGTTAGGTAGAGCTAACAAACCTAAGGGCTGCCTTTTGGTTTGCAATGGTCAAGTCAGGAAGAAAGCGGGGGGACTCAAATCTTCCTAAATAAGGAACCATTAGGGTGATCGATTTCTTGTGCAATAAATTAGACTTGACCTAAGGCTTCCCGTCAATTTGTAATGATTGTGCTGGAAAGAATTCATAATAGACTTATATCTTTCAAAGCAAAGACAATCGTGGTAACATTGGTACAAGTTGAATCGACCTAAGGGACACCGAGTGAGTGCTTGGGGTTTTACCTCAACTCAAGAGTAGTACTGATGATTAATTTGAATTGATTTGATTTAATTTAATTTTTTGTGTTTTATTGTGGACCCTATCAGCGTGTGATGGACCCACTGAGAAGGAGCTATGTCAGCCTTGACCTATCTCAAATTTACAAGTCCAAAGGGGTAGTCTACCAGCCACAAGGTAGGACTATCCAACCTAAGGGTTTCTGGCAGTAAATGACTATACTGGAAGAAAGCATAGCACTTACATCTTTCAAAGTAGGATCACCGTTGATTTGTCGATGGCAAGATCAATCTAGGGTGACTATTTGAGTGAATGCCACCATGGACTCATATCAACTCATAAATGAATTAATTTAATTTTAGGTGGACCATGCGATGGAATATGGACTAAGAGCTAATATCGCCGACCTATCTAGGTTTACAAATCCAAAGGGATAGTCTACCGTTAGGTAGAACTAACCAACCAAAGGGGTGTCTTTCGGTTTGTAATGGTCAATTTAGGAAGAAAGCATGGGGATTTACATCTTCCTAAGCAAGGAACCACTGGGGTGATCTTCCACAATAAATCGCCGACCTAGCCCATCGTAATGATCGTCGGAAAGAATGCATAAACTTATTATATCTTTCAAAGCAAAGATGACCGTGGGTAACTCATTGGTGGCATAAAGTTGAACCCGACTGTAACTACAGTAACCAAGAATTTATCTCAACTCGTGGTTAGCAATTCTATAGGGAGTATTGCTGACACTGCCCTAAAGATAGGATGCCTGCTTGTGAAAGGGGCCAATGGGGCTTGAATTCCTAATCCATAAGAAAATATTTTGTTTGTTTATTTATTTAGTTTATTTTATTATGGACCCTATTAGTTTATGAGGGATCAAACTAGAAGAGCTTATATTAGGAGACCTATTAGATTTACTGAAATTCTGCATCATCAAATTCTCCAACCATAGGGGTGGCTACTAGGAAAGGGGACTGTCCAATCCAAAAGTAACCTGGTAGTGTCTAAATGGGGTCTCAAAGGATGTGATCCAAATAGAATTCCTGCAGGGGAAGGGGCCACAAAGGGGCTTTGATCCAACACCCTGGAGAAAATGACATGGCTAGTCATATATCACATAGGTATTCGATGGCCAACTCATGGAGAAAGTGTGGGGACTTACATCTGCTAAGAGTGGTGTACACCGTGAGTCGTCGAGATAGTGAACATCAACCAACCTATGGTGCCCAGGAGTCTAGATAGGCGTGTAGGCTTACATCACTCTAAAGCCTAATTTGGGATAGTCCATCTTCGATAGTGCCATCCGACCTATGGAGACTCAGTGAATGCCACCCTTTGGGGACTTATATCAACTCAAACATAGTCAAGAGAAAGGAGCCTCAGGGGACTTACCCTAAACCTCAAATATATTTGACTTAGTTAGATCATGATGATTAGTTCAAGAAGAAAGCATGGGGACTCACATCTTCTTAAATAGGATTAACCATGAGGCAGCTTACTGGCTAGGCAGCAAGATTATGAAACTAATAAGGTGTTCGTCAGTTTACAATGGTCAAATTAGGAAGAAAGCGTAGGGACTCACATCCTCCAAAAATGACCCGAGGTGATTGGTTACTTTGGGCAACAATCAAACTCGACTAGAGCATAATGAGTGAGTGCCATAGGGGCTTGCTCTCACATCAAAATAGCCCAAAGAAAGATATGTGTGGTTTGTGCTTGATATGAAGGAATAAGATGCCACTGGTGGACTCTCACAACTAAACCTCAGGGAAACTCAACCTAGTCAGAGTATGGTGGCTAGTTCAAGAAGAAAGCGTTGGGACTCACATCTTCTTAAACAAAGCCAACACAAGGTAGTTCACTGGCAAGGCAGTGAAGACTACCAAACTGACAAGGCACTCATAGGTGTGCAATGGTCAAATTAGGAAGAAAGTGTGGGGACTCACATCCTCCAACAAATGACCAGGATGATTGGTTGCTTTGCAATAAATCACCCAACCTATCAACTAATAAGTGAGTTTGCCATGGGGCTTGCTCTCACATCAAAATAGCCTGAGATAAAAGATATATGTTTGTTTCATATGTGGTTGTGTTGTGTCAATGAAGGAAGGATTATGATGCCACTTGGGTTCTCTTACACCTAACTTAGTAACACTGGAGATAAATATTGAGTTTTTGATATAAGTTTGAAGGAACGTTTAGATTGATGAGGAATTTTGAAGGGTGATAGTAGATTGATTTTTTTTTAATTCAAACTTAATCAATGTAGATTTGAAAACATAACTTCATTAAGGAATTGATTTTTTTTTTATTTATTATTTATTTTTTTGAAATCTCTTTAGGTGTGTACAAATGGAACAAGAACAACTAGAGTAGTGTTCTTTCTCCAAAATTTTTGAGACCCAGTCAAAGTAATTGATCATCCTTAGTGAAAGAAATTCACCAAAGCTTCTCAAATATTATGCTCTAATTTGTATTTGAATGAAAGAAATTTCTCATTCCAATTACTTGAATTATTCTCCAATTTGAATTTTATTTTGAGTGTAATGGATTTTGAAGTAGTGTTTGTTGATATAGAAATATAAGACACTCTCCTATTATAGTGGTTTAAACTACTTTCCATCCTTTGAAGCACCAAAGTAGGCCTTTTAATGATCAAAAAAAAAAATCTTGATTTGGAGAGTTTTGAGATAGACTTACTTTGAAAGAGTTTAAACCATCTATATTCAACATTAATTGAAGTCTCCCTTTTTGTTTTCTTTTTTTTCTTTTCTCTCTCTTTTTTTGTGCAAGACCTTCAAGCTTTTCAATTGATGCATAGAGTTTTGTAATTTGATTATTTATAATAAATTTTAATAAGAAGACTTGTACCCTAAATGGAGATAGCCTTAAACTAGTAAAGGTGAATGGAGGGCCAATAATGGAGGTGTCATGAAATATTATCTTATGCTTTTGAATGAGTATTAAAACTTATCATCCTTTAGAACTTGATCTACTTTCTTTGTCAAAGTAGTGAATGATTGACACCTATCAAAAAAATGAGAGAGATAAGTATCTTAGACATGACAACCTTCCTTGAAATGATTTTAATTGTGTTGAACCCTCCTTATTTTTTTTGTTTTTTTTTTTTCTTTTTTTTGAAGGTTGCATCTCTAATATCACTCTAATCTCTTTTAGATCAAATTTTTTTATCCCATGATGCTTTACTACAAGCCCTAGAAACTTCCCTAAAGCCATTCTAATTGTATACTTTAGGGATTCATCTTTAGATTGTAGTATCATAATTAATCGAAACTACTGGATCTTAAAGATGGTCTTCCTTTTCTTTGCTTTAGACCACAAGATCATCAACATAGCATTCAACTTGGTGAAGAATGAGTTCATTGAAGATTGAGTCATGGCCGGTATGTGATGCCACATTTTAAGGCTAAAAGGCATGACCTTATAGTATAAATTCGATGGAAATTATAAATGCAAATGACCTCTCATCCTCCGGCATCATTTGACCCATCTTTGAATGAGGAGACTGCATGTAAAGAGGCTATGTTCACTATTAAATTTGAAATAGGTAATGAATTCATCTTCAAGACATGCCTATCTTAGATCCTCAAAATTGACATATATGCATTTGAATGTTCTTCTTTTGACCGGGAATAATGTTGGGAAATCATGGTAGTATCTTTCTTCTTGATGGGTTAACTTCAAACTTTGATCCTCTTATTTGCATGAAAAGTTTCTAAAATAGGAATAGCAATAGGTTCAATTTTGAGTTTATAGATTGCTACCTTTGGAGATGTATTGGGCACTTTATAATGGTCTTAGTAAAGCGTCTTTAAACTACAAAAGTAACCTAACCAAGTCATTGGCATTTTCTTTCTAACTTATCATATATGGATGTTGGGAGGGTGGGTGGACTCTCTCTTTATGTTTGTTTTTTTAACATCTGAGTGCATTCTACTTGAAAATCTTCAAAATTGTTTGAGCAGTAGGTAGACTAGGAAAAGATAATTTTATTACCTTATTTGAAGGTTCTATCTACAAGCATTGAATCCTCTTTGAGCTTGAGGAAAGAAAAATGAAGTGGAAATTTGAAATTTCATAATGTATTTTTTTTTTGTTAGAGGTTAGGAGCAACTCTTAATTTCCAATCCTATAATAATATCATGAGATAATAGAATTGGAGTCAATGTGCTTGCATACCTACTAAGTTTATAGTCAAATCATACACGAATCCTCCTTTTAGAACTTTTTTTTTCCATCTAACTCCAGAGATTTGTCAAAATTTGACTCAAAATTTATCTCATGTATTATTTTCTCTCTTTTTTTCTTCAATTTACACCTCATACACATGATTTATTCTTTGGATTCTAAATCAATGTGTATTATTGATACTTTACTTTTCTCTTTTCTTCTTATCGTTCTCCTTTTTTTTTGAATTTACACCTTATATATATGATTTATTTTTTGATTCTAAATCAATATGTATTATTGGTGCTTTACTTTTTCTCTTTTTCTTCTTCTTGTTCTCCATTTTTTTTGAATTTATACCTCGTATATATGATTTACTTTTTTGGATTCTAAATGAATATGTATTATTGGTGCTTTACTTTTTTTCTTTCTTTCTCTTCTTCTCTTTCTCCTTTTTTTTGAATTTACACCTCGTACATATGATTTATTTTTTATATTGTAAATCAATATGTATTATTGGTGCCTTACTTTTTCTCTTTTTCTTCTTTTCTTTCTCCTTTTTTTTTTGAATTTCAATTTTTTATTATTTTTTTTCCTTTTTTTTTGAGTCTTTGTCTATATTATGTTCTCTGGAGGAGAATGCTTGTCTTTCTTTTCCATAGGATATTCTATGTTGAATATGACTTGAGGAGGTTGCCACTAAGCAAGGAAGAACCAATACTTTTCTATCTCTTTAGAGAATATGAGAGTGCACTTATTACTTAGTTTAGTGAACAACCTTCCAAGATAGTTTAGGACCTAAAATTAACCTTAAGAATAGTTTGATGCCCTTATTTTGGATTGTGAGGTGTATCTTAAGAAGGATTTAGAATTTGATTATTTCCAATGACTAATTTAGTTCTTCCTATGATGTTGATCAAAGTGGTAGGACCCTGCCACTGTAATAATTGACTTATGTGATATCTTCTGAAAGAGAGGTAGAATTGATGTCTACTCTCTCTCTCTCTCTCTCTCTTTTTTTTTTTTTTTTCTTTTTTCTTTTTCTTTTTTTTCTTCCTTTTTTCTAAAGTTTATCCTATTAGACCTTTAAAATTTGATGATTCTAACTCTTTATCGATAGTGACACCATGAAATCTTAGAATGGGGCATCTCTAGAAGTTGGAATCATTAAAGCATCAAGTCCATCAATACTGCTATTTTATGGATTACGATCATTATTTTGAGAGTTGTCTTCTATTAGGAATTAGGATTTAAATCATTTGGGTCATACTTATAGAATAAATAAGACATACTCAAAATCCTTGTCAATTTCATTCTTGGCCCCTAAAGGAATCTTTATGGCCTTTCTCCTTTAGGGTGAAAATCCACATCTTGGTTTTAAGTTGAATTTCATCATAAAATTTTTTATGATTCATAACTTTGTGACCAATAATAGTGAATATTGCATTATCATAAGTCATCTTAAGGTTTTCAAGCTCTATGTTAAATTTGATTCTGACATTTTTGATAAATTTAAAGAATTTGAACCCACACTCATCAAATTGAGTATGATAAAGGGGTTAAAATAATTAGATCTCAATTTGGAGAGATTTTGAGAGTTTCTTTGGAACCTCACTTGTCAAATGTTGATATGTAGGTTCGAGCTCTTTGGGGACTTAAGAAATTTTAGAATTTTACTTTCCAAATGATGGTAGGTTCAAAAATTTAGGAAATTTTTTTTTTTGCCGTTGTTTGATTTTGAAAGGAAACTATTATTTAACAACTTTTAGTATGTTAAATGAAACTGGTTAATTTTTTTTGAAAAAAAAATTAGTTTTAATATTAATTTTTGAAGAAAAGGTTTTATTTGATTTAAATTTGATTTTGAAAAATGAACCTTCACTTAACAAATTTGAGTATGCTAAGTGGGGTTCAATTAAATTTATTTTGATATGGATTTAAAAATTTTTGGAGAAATCATTTCTTTTAAAAGTTTGATTTTAAAGAGAGAATCTCCATTTAACAAATTGGATTATGTTAAATGGGGTTCATATGATTTTTATTTTGAAAAGACTTTAGAAATTTTTTGTAAAAGATGTTTTTATTTTACTTTGGATTTTATTGAAATTTTGTTAAGCATGAGATGAACTTTGCTTCACCAAGCTAGTGGTAAGAGGTTCAAAATTTTATGTTTGGTTATTTTCCCTTTCTTTAGTTAATTTTTTTTACCTATTGGGGACCCAATAGAGATTTTAAGACTTACATGGAGTGAGGTCCTAAAACCTAAAGGATGTTGGCGAGCTTTGCTTAAGGGTGAAGTAAGCTAAGTGCCAATAGAAATAATGATAGTCTTGGGCCTATATAAAATATAAGTCCATTATTGATGCTTGGAGACAATAATTGTTTACTAAAGATGGAGAGAGGAACCATCCCCAGTGTAAAAATCTTGTGGTGTTTATTTTGGGATATGGGACACCATAGATCTTAGGGGTACTTAAGTGATCGGGTATGAAATTAAAGAATGATGTACAATCTCAAAAGATAGAAATCACCACCCTATAATGGACCTAATCACCTAATAAGGACTCCTAAGGCATGATGGGTCTTCGAATATACCAGATCTTTCCCTTTACATGGAAAAGTAAAGTAGGGTTTATTTAAAAGGGTTTATTAAGTTCTATGGGCAAGCCCCATAGTTAATTACATCCTAAGGAATGAGAATTCCTTAAGAATACTCTCGATTAAAGTAGAAAATTAGGATCTCCAAAGATTTCAAGGTTAAGACTATCAAAGGATTAGCTATTTTAGAAAATCAACTGGGATAGATCAAGGAGAAGACTTATTTTGGAATCAAAGGGAGAAATAGAATGCTCATGATACTAGAAAGCCTAGTGAGCATTCCAATCTACCTGTATATTGGGCTTTATATTTTGAAATTGAAGAGAGTTAATTATTTGAGTTGACATTTTATTAGATTGCTAGCTTATAATTCCACAACATAAAATTGTGAAAATGCCAAGAGGTGAGAATTTATGCACATGTTGCAAGGAAATAGCTACCTCAAATTCTTAAACTAAGGAGCCTTGGTACAAAACAAAGGCAAGACCTAAATCTAAGGCAAAAATAGGTATATGGTTTACCTCCACAAGAGAGAATAAACCCGGTGGACTTATTACTGGGGTGGCGACCACTCCTCCTACGACTAACTCCTCTACATTTTAAATCCATGTAGGTAAGTCTTATGCTTTGCAAGATGGCTAGGTTGTTGTTCATTTAGAAAAGAAACTAAGTCCTTAGACTCACTCCCTAAGAGACTAGAGCATGAGTGGTATGAATCCATGACTTAATCTAATGCAAATTTTATCAAATTTATTTGATTCTTTGGACTTTTATTTTGACACAGGCTATGGGATTTTGTATGCCTAAATGCATGAGACTTTGATTATGGGCCAAATCAAGAGAGAAAGGGGTGTCTTCCACCAAAGGCTCTCATAGGTTAAGCCTTGATTCTCTAGCAAGGATGGAAGCCCCCTCTTAACAAGAGTGGAAGAATATGACATGCATGATATTATACATTCATTCATTCAGCTAAGGGGTTGCTAAAAATTTTATTATCTTGATTTAATTCCTAAGCTTTTATGTGATGTTATGAGTTGTTTTAAAATTTTAGTTATGAGTTGTTAATTGTGGTAGAAAAATTAATTTTATCCTAAGAGCCTACCGTATCCAGGCCACACATTCAAACATCAATCATAAAGAAACTATGAAAAGCATGTTGTTCTAATGCGCAATCTAAACACAACATCAAACAATTTTATAGAATACCATAAAAGAATAAAAATCCATTGCGGGCGGGTTCCGCATACACCCCGAAAAGAGAAAAAAAATATGGGTAGCCGAGCTCTACCCTTATACAACCCGGATTATAAAAAAATGATAATATGTGCTATAGGGGTCTTCTTTTCTTCATTTCTTCCTTCTCTTTCTTTTGATTTATTTGCTCCAAAGGCATCATAGGGCACTCAGGGACTAAGCCTTGCCTCATCCTAATCCCCATAGCACTAATCCTAATTCTATTGCAAATTACATCAAAAATAGAAAAAGTAAATCTAGCTACACTTATAAAACAAATTTTAGCTAAACACACCATACAACCCAAGCAGTTATATGAATAATTTAAACTTAGCACCCCACAAATGGGTAACCAAGCCCACATGTCCTAACATGGGTTACACTTAAGGGCTAACTTACAAAGCTTTTATATTTTTATTATATGGCCCTTAAACACAACCCCTACAAAAAACATGATTAGGCTAATAACTAACATATAGTCTATCATACACCCTAACATCCAGTCTAAAATATTACATCACAAAAAAACACAACATCATATATACAACTTACAACACTAGAAGTGGTGACTTAGTATTCTAATGTGTGTGCTTAAGGCTTGTGTAGCAAGACTTTATTAGGCTTCTTTAGTTTAAGTTTCAATTTGGAGTTAGAATTTGTTTAAATTTCCCCTTTAGGTGATTTTAATTTAAATGATTTAATGATTTACTTTCCATTTTATTTCAGTTTTATTTGGTTGACATGATGTTTAGGTTCTCAAGAATGAGAGTAGGATAAATTCCATCTATAGACAGAACTCACCCTATTCTACATCGTAATTCCTAAAGAATTTGATTAAGGTTCTTAAGTATTTTAATTTGTCCATTTGAATTTGGGTAATTCATTTGATTTGATTTAGAATTTAGAATTTGAATTTATTTATGTATTTGATTGATTGATTTTAGAATAGATCATTTAGTTTAATTGCATCTTGATAATTCAATATCTTTAATATCTAATGAAGTTTAAGTTTGTTTAAGTTCATGTGTTTTGGTTGATTGACTTTTTATTAGATGTTTAGATTTAATTAAATCTTGATAATTCAATATCCTTGATCCCTAATGAAGTTTGAGTTTGTTTAAATTCATGTATTTTTTTTGATTGAATAATTTCAGATTAGATGTTTTAGTTTAATTAAATCTTGATAATTCAATATCCTTTTAAATTAATATCTAATTCTTTTCCTTGGATTTTAATTTAATTCCTTAATTTCATATGATTAGTTTCATTTTGATGTTTTTTAAGTTTATTGATTTCATTATTCCATTTAAATTTGATTTAGATTAATGAATATATTTTAATTTACTTATGAATTATTTGAAGTCTAATGCATTCTTTCATTTGAATTTCAATTAAGGGTTTGATTTATTGAATTTTGATGTTTAGTTTATGTATGGATTATCTTTTTAGTTTGATGATTAATCTTTTATCTCAATTCAATAGGTTTGTTTATTTGGATTTTATTTTTGTTTAACTTATTTTGATATTGATTGGAATTTGGGTCGGTTTGATGACTTTAGAGTTTAGATTTAATTTCAAGTTTATTTAATTTTATTACGGTTTATTTTTTTATAGTTCGATTGGATAAAATGAATTGAAATTTTCCTTTGATTTTAATTTGAGCTCAATTATTTATTATATTAATTTTATTTTAATTTCATTCATTTATCATGTTTATTTGACTTTAGTTTATGTTTTGATTTACACATTTTAATAGTTAATTGGTTTATCTTATTTAAGTTGGTTGAATTGGATTTAACTTGATTATTTATTAAATTGATGAGAGTCTTTCTTAAATTAAATTAATTTGACTTGATTTAGGTTATTTGCTTGAGTTTTATTTTTTGTTTGACTTATTTTGATATTGTCTAAAATTAAGAGTAATTGGATATGATTTGATAACTTTAGAGTTTATATTTAATTTTATGTTTATTTAATTTGATTATGATATTTAGAATATGAATTATATAAATTTGTTCATAATTTTACTTGACTTATATTGTCTATGTCCTAAGGGATTTGAGTTTATATGTATATATATTTTTTTTTTAAAATGTGATTTGAATTAGTTATGAATTCTTCCAGAATTTTATGTGAATAACTAACCAAATAAAGCATAGCCAATTGTAATAATTGAGTTAATTATAATCAAGGATATGTCACATAACTAAATTTTCTTTCTGATTTTAGAATCAACATATAACAATTAGAGATCAAATTAATATTTTTTTATAATTGATTTTTTTAAATAATGTTCAAACATCTTTTTTATGTGATTATAATATTTATAAATTATTGTTTTAATTAATTTTTAATCATTTTTTATATTAAGTTTTACTTAGATTTTATGATAATTTAATTTGCACTTTTTTAATTTTGTTTTATTAATTTATTTTTCTCTGAAATTCTAAAGATTGATTAATTCCTTTTTTTTAATTTAATTATAAATAAAATATTAGATTAATCGTGATCATTTGAACCAAAATCAAATGACTTGCAAGTTAATCGTGGCTTAATAGGTGAAATGAAATCGCTATGCCATTCAACCTAATCAAAACTATCACTTCAAACACATAAAATGAATAGTCTTGCTTTTGCCTCTAAAGAATTAAAAGGTTAAGTGCACGGGCTCTAAAGGTTGGTTCCTAAGGACGCTCGCATTCAGCACATCAAATAAGAGATTCCTAAGGCTTTCTAAGCATTTAAGAATCATACCTCACCGGAGCTAATGTCCGGTTGATTTCGATCAAGAGGTGGCTTTGTTTAGAAGAAACGAAGCCTTGTTGTGGTGCTCATTGGGTGCCTCCTCATCAAATGTTCTATAAGCTCACTCACGGCTGTTGATGTACTAATTTGATGGTTTCTTTGTAGATCAAGCAGGATTTCGTGCAATTCCATTACAACTTTGCAAGCTCTCAATAGCCTTCTCGGCTGATTGCGAAAGCTCTTGAATGGATCCCGAACACCCGGATGTTCTTTGCTTGAACTTCTGCCATGAACTCCATAAATGAACCCTAAATTGCTTTTGAATTTTCATCAATTTTATTAGATATATTCTTATATTCTCTTTCTACTTCCTCGATTAGTTGCATACAAGCTTGTGTCTGAATCTTAAACCTCTTAAAGATCCTACTGTGAGATGCATCGATCTCCTTAGGAATGATGTAGCTTACATCAACTCCACTTCAAATATTCGAGGTTGGAAGAGGCCATATCTCTCGATAGTTGTCAGCAGTGATTTGCGAGTGCATGAAGATCGAGGACGAAGGTGAAGACCTTACTTCTTGGAAGTGGTGGAAATGAAGAAGTTGAATTTGTAAGCTTTGGGATCCCTCTGGCGAGGGGAGAGGAGAAAGAAGGGATTTCACCTTTGAGAGTGACTTCATTGAGGTTCTCTTCTTCATCTTGAGTGTGGGATATCCATTGAGAGTCATTTGGATCTAGCAAGTGCCTAGATGGGGATTCATATAAGGATGAAGTGGAAGAGCGGCCTCCATCTCCAATGCCGTCAAATCCACTCACGGATGTTGCGGATTATTGATAGGGATGGAAGTACTCAATGTGTCTCCATGTAAAAATATAATGGAATAGATGGTTCTTGGCGTCATCAGCCATCTATCACTCTATGGCAACCAGAGTGTTATCTCGGGGAAGAGTGCGAGAAGAACTTGGCTGGGTTCAGAAAGCTCTGCTGGATGGGAACCAGACGGGATCTAGAAATCTCATGCGTGATGTGTAGAATGGAGAGGGTGCTTTACTTTTTGCTCCAAGGGAGAACCCAGCCAAAAAAGACGTTGCGACGAGATCATAATGGCTTGATGGAGGGAGCCCTCAACCTTCTCTCTTTTTTATTTTATTGAGTTGTCGGTGATAGAAAAAAAATAGGAGCCCGCTAGAGAGAGAGAGAGAGAGAGAGATAGTTTGGTCTTATCTACCTCCCCAACTACTCTCACGTTCCCTTTGATTTATTTATTTTTTATTTTTAGCATTTCTTTATTTTGTGTTATCATGATCACATTAATTAAGAGTAGGTATTATAATAATTTTGTTTTTTTTTTAACTTGGTGAAAGTTGATTTTTATTTATTATTATGATTTTATTTTATTTTTTTACATAATTTTAATGACTTTAGTAAATAATTGAATGAAATTTTATGAGTTATGTGCATAAGATAATTTTAATTATGATTAATAATTATTGATTATAACATAGATTCATAATTTAATATATTAATTATTTTGGTTTAAGTTTGACCAAAATTTATTTGATATATAGAATTGGTTTAATTTCTCTCTCTCTTTTTGTAGTTCACTTTTAGATTCAAATGGATTGTATATATTAATTGACTAAAATTGTGTTTGATTCAAATAATTTATTAAAGTTGTGAATAATCTTTTGAGCAAACTTGATCTTTAATTTTCATGTATTACAACTTGAGTTAAATTATCTAATGATTTGTTAGCATTGATCAATTAATTAATTTTAATTTTCATTTGATTTTGAATTCTAATATGAATGATTTAATTTATGGTTGTGATTGTGGCTTTAGGTAGAACTTGGAATGATGATTGAAATATTGCTTGATTTTGAGAAAGTTTATGTAGATTAGGTTTAGGCTATAGGATAGGTGATTTCCTTAAGCCCTAAGGCATAGCCTAATCTTTAGATTAACCCTTCTAAGTCTCTAGGCATAGATTAAGTGTTTACCTAATCACTAGATGGGTCTTATGACTAAGGAGTTTTTAGTGTCTAGAAGAGTCCTAAGTCTAAGAAGAGGAGGTTAAGAGCTCACTCCAAAAGTGAGGTCAACACTTGGTTGGCTCAATATAATCCTGAGTGTACCTCAATCACGATCTTATAGGCTTCGTGCTTGTCTAAAGAACTTAATGACATATGATCAAAAGACCAGTGGTATAAGACTCCATCCATAAGTGTGTAGGAAAGTGCTCTCTATTTCATCTGATAGGCTTGGTCTTTAGGTAGTTTGCCTTTATTTAGGTAATACATGAATGGTTGCCTCCAATCTAACTCCTTGTCCTTCTTTGGAATGGCAACCTCCCCTTCAAGATAGTACTTTTTGATGAGTTCAATATCAATAAGGGATAAGACTTGTCTATATTGGACCTTTATTGATATTGACTCATCCTTCAGACATGCCAACTCCATGGAAAGCTTGGATAAAGCATACGCTATGATGTTCTCTCCTCGAGGAATCTTATAAATGGAAACCTTTAAAATTTGGGGCAATAACTCTATGATGTACTTGTCGTAGTGATGGAGCTTGGGCTTCATAACTTTATAGGACCCAATGATTTGGTTAATAACTAGCTGAGAATCCCCGAAGATGTTGATGTTATGGATGTTAAAACTAACTCTAGACCGACTAGTAATTCATATTCGACTTTATTGTTGGTTCAAAGATTGGACATATGATATTAAAATCTCACCACATCGCAGTTCAGGGTTTAGAAAACTATTCCTACCCCTGCCTTTCCTGGAATAATATATTATGGTTCTTCTCCTCTTTGAGAGGAAGCCACACCATCAAAGTACACCTCCTAGCAGTGAATGCTAGTATCCCCTAAGTTCATGATCTATACATCACAGAGATCATCACTAAGAAGAGAGACAGCAGGAAGTGGGTATGCTGCTAAGAAGTCTGCTAGCGCTTGTTCTTTCACCGCATGGAAGGGTATAAAGGTAATATCAAATTGCAAGAGGATCACGGACCATCGTTTCAACCATCTGGATAGCGTCGGCCATATCATGAGATACTGTAGTGGATTGATCCTAGAGATTAAGTTCACCTTATGAGGAAGCATGTAGTAGTGTAGCTTTTGGGATGCAAATATTAAAGATAGGAAATGCTTCTTAATGGGTGGATAATTAGCCTCTGCAGGGATTAGATGATGGATGAGGTAGTAGAGTACATTTTTCTTCCCTTCATCATTCGCTTGGGCTAATAAATCACAAAGGGAGTCATCTAACACAGCAGTGTAAAGTATGAGCGGCCTGACTAGAATAGGGGATGCTAAAACTAGCGATGTCATCAGGTAATGCTTGATTTCTTCAAAGACATGCTCATACTTATCATCTGACATGAACTTGGCATCCATTTTAACAAGTGCTGAGAATGGCTAATATCTTCCCGATAGGTTGGATATAAAGCTTATTAGATATGCCAACTGCCTTTAGAATGATTAGAGTTGAGTCAAACTTTTATGGGCTGGCATTTTTAATATCGCCTTGATCTTCTCTAGATCGATTTTGATTCTTTGGTGTCATGCAACAAACCCAAGGAATTTCCCTGAAGCTATTCTGAATGCACACTTCAGGAGGTTCATTTTGAGGTTAAATTATTTTAACTATTTGAAAACTACTCTCAAGTCAAAGAGATAGTCTTCCTTTTCTCTACTTTTGAGCACGAGATCATCAACATAGCACTCAACTTGATGATGAATGAGTTCATCGAAGATTCGAGTCATAGCATCCTGGTATGTAGTATTGGAATTTCTATTACTGGAAGGCTTGACTTTATAGCAATAGATTTTGGTAGGGGTTCTAAAAGCTGTTCTTTCATCTTCGGGCAATCTTTATTTGGTTATATCTATGATATCCATTAAAGAGAATCGCATGAGATGAGGCAATGTCCACCCCGTGATTGGTAGTGGAACATCGTCTTTTGGGAATGCCTTATTTAAATCCTTAAAATTGATGCATATGTAAAATTGGAAATTCATTTTCTTAACTGAGATGATGTTGGTAGACCAGGTAGGGTATTTTTCTTCTTTGATGAATCCATCGAATCTCGTGAGATGACTTGTTATTCAATGTCTAATCTAGAGCTTGCTTGATAGGGTTAGTTAGCGAAGCTCATTGCTAGTTTATGGACCACCACGTTAGAGCCAATCTAGACATCTCTTTAACTCCATGCAAAGTAGTCCTTAAACTTCGAAATAGCCTAACTAAGTCATTAGTTTCAATTTCATTCAACAAAGAACTAATGTATGTAGGGCATGAATCTTCTTCAGTTCCTAAGTTGATTTCCTAGAGCTCATTGACGGTTGACTTAATCTCTTCTTCAAACTCTGGTGGCGCATCTTTAACTTCAGAATCATTTGGATCATCTAAAGTTTCTAAGCACAGCTCCTTATATGATTTAATGTGGTTTGAAAAGAACCTATCAGATTCTAAATGAATGGTGATGACTAAGCAGTAATCGTCATCATCGACTGGACCCATGTACTGAATCCTAGTCCTGGCCTTGATTGAGAGCTTTTGCATTTGTTCTTTCATATTCTTTCGAAGTAGTCTGACCTATGCTTTGACTAATTATGTGGGAATAATCTTTTTTTTTGCTAAATTATGAACACAAGGCAAGTACCAATCAAAAGGTAATTCTATTAAATCTTTATATGAATCATCCTCAAGTTTTACATCAACTTTTGACTTGAGGATTATGCTCAAAAGAACCTATGAGTCTTCACACTTATGGATGACTGGGGCTTCCTTAACTATCAAACCCTCGTTTTGAGAGGAAAGTGGGGTTAGGGCTAAGGTTCCCAACTGATGCCTAACTATTTCACATATAGAATTGGATACACTTATGCTTTTCTTTGGAGCCCGGTCTTCATCACTATCTGGCTCAAGTGTCACCTCTAATAAAATATGCCATTGAGAAGAGTTGGCTAGTACGCAAACCATATAAGACTCATCCTATGAACTAGATTTTAAGTCTATATGGATGCAGGTGTACTCCTGGAAGTTGGGACATATCTTCTATTGGGTGGCCAATAGAGGTTTTCCACAGGACTACCTTAACCTGGCCCTCTTCCTCCTGGTGAGGTCAAGTCGTCCTACCCATATGTTCGAATGGAGTGACGAACTATGGGTGAAATCTTATGTCGTGCTCCACTTCCTCCTCCATGTCTATTTTTGCTCCCTTTTATTTTCTTTTCCTTTTTCTTTTTCTCTTTCTCTTTCTTTTTCTTTTTTTTAAAATTTTTAAACTTTGGCCAAGTTCATGAGAATATGCTTGTTGATTTTGAGGGAGATCTCTTTTTATACAGTAGACAATCCCACCTCTCACAAACTTCATACACTAATGTAGAGAAGATGATACAATGATGTTCTCATGTATCCATGGTCTTCCAAACAAACCTTTGAAAGATGTATCTGAGTCTATATTTGTGAAACTTGGCTTTAGTCTTCTAATCATGTATCTCCAAGGGCAACACTATGGAGCCTAAGGCCTATTAATCTCACTTTTGGAGTGCAGATTCAATCTTCCCATCTTAGACATAAGAGTCTTCTATACACTAAGACTTTCCTAGTCATAAGACACTTCTAACAATTAGGTATACACTTAACCCAAGTCGAATGACTTAGAAGGGTTAACCATAGGATTAGGTTCTGCCTTAGCGATTAGTGTAATCCACCTACCTTACAACCTAAATCCAATCCATGTTCACCTTCTCAAACCAAACCTCAAGTTCAATTCAAACATCAAATTCAAATCCAAATCCAAAGTCAAATTCTAAAAGCAAATGATTGAAGCCCATGATCAAATCCAAACTTGAAACCTTTCCTAAGCCATATGACCTATCCCATGGACTTAGCCAAATCTTAATCCAAATCAATCCAAAATCAATTTATTTACTCATAATCAATTTATATCTTTAATAATCTTTCTAAATAAAAATCAAATCTACATTCAAATGATCAAAACCAAATCAAACTAAATCAAATTAAATCAAAGCCCTTCCTAAGACATATGACCTATCCAATGGACATAGCCAAATCTTAATCCAAATCAAGTCAAACTCAATTGATTTTTTCACAAATCAATCATATTTTCAACCATCTTCACAAATTTAAATGAAATATACATTTAAATCATTAAAACTAAATTAAACCAAATCAAAATCCAAACCTAAGCCACATGACCCAACTCCATGGACTTAGCCAAATTCCTTCATTCCAAATCCCATTGATTTTCATTGCATTCATACCTTGAATCATATTCACAAATATAAATGAAATATACAATCATCAAGACAAACCAAAATCAACCCAAGTCAAACCCAACTTAACCCTTTTGACTTGAAATGTTCAAATGAACCAAAACCCATTTGAACCCAAGCCAATTACTATTGAATTTGTATATCAATCCCAAATCCATAACTAAACTAAACTAAATCAAACTCAACACAAAATCAAGCAAATTAATCCCAATTAGTCCATTTGACCTAAAGTGGCCAATTTGACCTATTGAGCCAAGTTATAATCCTACTCAAATTAGATTGAACGAAGTCCATCAAAAGCTCCCATCATGATTGTTGATCACCCTAGGTTGATCAATTGTCATAAATTGGGTCAAACTAAGTCAACTTGGTCATTTGACCAAGTCAACCCCTTAACCCATATGAACATAAACTTGCCAAGTTGCAACCTAAACTAAATCCCTTCAAACCAATGATTCATACTAAATCAAAATCAATATTTAAATATGACTTGACCTTCAATTGAGTCAAACCAAACCCAATTGGCCCTCTTGACCTAAGTTGACCCAAATTGACCTAAAAGACTAAATTGGGTTAAACCAAAATATAAACCAAATTGATTGCAACTAATAGCTCAAGTTCATTCCAAATTGATTGTTGAACTTGACCAAAGCCATGATTGGACCTAATTGAACCCAATTGACCTACTTAGCTCAAATTAACATAAAGGTTCAAGTTGGCCTAAATAAAACCAAATCCTAAATAATTGAAACCAAAGACTACAATCAACTTCAATTGGTCAACTAAACCCTAAACCCTAAGCTAACCCTAAACCCCTAAACCCTAAAGCCTAAACACTAAATCCTAACCATAAATTATAACCCAAATCCCTAAACCCTAAAACCATAAACCCTAAAACTCAAAACTCTAAACCTTAAAAACCTAACCTAAATAAAACCTAAAAATAAAATAACAAAATAAAAACCTAAACCTAAATAAAATAAAATAATAAAATAAAATAAAAACCTAAATTAGAACCTAAACCTAAACTTAAAAATAAAATAAATAAATAAATAAATATAAACTAAAATAAAATAAATAAAAACCTATACTAAACTAAATAATAAAATAAACCAAAGAATAAAATACCTAAATAAAATAAACACTAAACGTAAAATAAATAAATAAATAAAAAATAATAAAAGCTAAATAAAAACCTAAACCTAAAAAAAACATTAAAATAAAACCTAAAAATATATACAAAAGAAAACCTAAACCCTTAACAAAAAAAATTAAACCTAAAATAAAAATAAAATAAACAAAAATAAAATAAACCTAAACCTAAACTAAAATAAACTAAACTAAAATAAATAAAACCTAAACCTAAACCTAAAATAAACTAAATCTAAACCTAAACATAAACTAAAGAAACTAAAATAAATTAAAAATAAACCTAAACATAAACTAAAAAATAAAACCTCAAAATTAACCTAAAATAAAACCCTAAAGTCTAGACCTAAAAAAATAAAATAAAAAATTAAACCTAAACCTAAAAATACAAAATAAAACCAAAACCTAATAAATTAAATAAAAATAAAACTAACTAAAAAATAAACTTAAACCTAAACGTAAAAGTTAAACTAAAATAAAAAACCTAAACTAAAATAAATATACCTAAAATAAAGAAACTAAACTAAATAAAATAAACCTAAAAAATAATAAATTAAAATAAAATAAAATAAATAAATAAACTCTTGACTTAATTTTATTAAAACCCAAACCTTAAACCATAAACTCTAAAACTAACCCTAAACCTACAACCGTAAACCCTAAACCCAAAACCCTAAAACCCTAACCTTAAACCCCTAAACCCTAAACCTTAAACCCTAAACCCTATACTCTAAACCCTAAAACCCTAATCACAAAACCATAAACCCTAAACCCTAAACCCTAAACCCTAAATCCTAAGCACTAAACCCTAAAACATAAACCCTAAACTCTAAAACCTAATTCATAAATTAACCCTAAATCGTAAATTAACCCTAAACCTTAAATCCTAAACCCTAAACCCTAAACCCTAAAACCCTAAACCATAAACCCTAAACCGTTAAACCATAAACCCTAAATGCTAAAACCTAAACCCTAAAATCTTAAA
This sequence comes from Cymbidium sinense, assembly GCA_021442155.1. Lineage (NCBI taxonomy): Eukaryota > Viridiplantae > Streptophyta > Magnoliopsida > Asparagales > Orchidaceae > Cymbidium > Cymbidium sinense. Next base: position 210,470,423 of record CM038216.1, read on the forward strand.
CCCTAATACCTTAAACCATAAACCCTAAACCATAAACCCTAAATTCTAAACCCTAACCCTAAACCCTAAACCCTAAACATAAACCTAAAGTAACTAAATAAATTTAAAAATAAACCTAAACCCTAAAGCCTAATAAACCTAAACTCAAACCCTAAGAATGCTCAGAACCTTGATGCAGGGAACATCACCATCAAGTGCTTAATCTATAAAAAGGGAGGTGAAGATGGAGTGATTATCAGTGGTGGTGGGGATGGAGGTGCTAGTGGATATGGAGGTGATGGTTGGAAAACTAAGCGAGGGAGGTTACAATGTGGTGGTGGCAGAGAGAGATCGGATATGATTGGTTGTCCTCCGAGAGGTTCGTGGTTCGATTAATTGGAAAACTAAAGAACAAATATCCGATCAATTGCTTATGGAACTGTCTTTACAATGGAGATAGTTCTAGTTATCTAGGGTTTTCAATTTGCTCTAGGCATGCTCATTTTTTATTTATGTCATCGCTGGGGTTATGGAAAACTTAGTGTGTTACTTGATTGGTGAAATCAAAAAATGAAATGTTGAATCTGAATTTGTTCTCTATTTAAAAATAAATAAAAACCCTAAACCCTGAACTAAAATCTAAACCCTAAACTTAAAACCTAAACCCTAAATCCTAAAAATAAAAAATAATTAAAAATTAAAAAAAAACCCTAACCCTTAACCCTAAACCCTAAAACCCTAAAACCCTAAACCTTAAACCCTAAATGTTGAGCCCCAAACCCCAAAAACTAAACCCTAAACCCTAATCCCTAAACCCTAAAACCTAAAAACCTAATCCTAAACAAAATAAAACCTAAAGATAAAATAAATAAAAAAACATAAACCGAAATAAAATAAAATAATAAAATAAAATAAAACTTAAACCTAAACTAAAACTAAAAAATAAAATAAAATAAAAAATAAAAACTAAACAAACATAAAATAAATAAAAACTTAAACAAAACTAAAAAATAAAATAAACCTAAAAATAATAAACCTAAATAAAATAAAAAACTAAACCAAGAATAAAAATAATATAAACCTAAAATAAAATAAAATAAAAAACTAAATAAAAACCTATACCTAAAATACAAAAATAATAACAAAACCTAAAAATAAATAAAAATTTAAACCTAAACCTTAAACTAAAAAAAAAGCCTAAACCTAAAATAAATAAAATAAAACAAACTTAAAACAATACTAAAATAAACTAAACAAAAATAAATAAAACCTAAACCTAAACATAAAATAAAGTAAACCTAAACCCTAAACCAATAAAATAAAATAAACTAAAAATAAACATAAACCTACTCTAAAAATAAAACCAAAAAATAAACCTAAAAATATAATAAAAAAAAACCTAAACCTAAACATAAAAATAAAAAAATAAACCAAACCTAAAAAATAAATTAAAAATAAAGCAAACTAAAAAAATAATCAAACCTAAACCTAAACCTAAAAAAAATAAACTAAAATACTAAACAAAATTAATAAACCTAAAATAAAGAAAGAAAAAACTAAATGAAATAAAATAAAATAAATGAAATAAAAATAAAATAAAATAAACTAAATAAATTAATTAAAAAAAACCTAAACCTAGTTTATCTAATTTTAAAAGAACCCTAAATTAAACCCTAAACCCAAAAACCCTAAACACTAAACCTACAACCCTAAAAAATACTAAACCATGAACCTTAAATCCTGAATCCTAAACTAACCCTAAATCTAAATCTAAAACTATAAACCCTAAAAACCTTAAACTTTAAAGCTTAAATCCTAAACCCTAAAACCTAAACCTTAAACTAACCCTAAACCTAAGCTAACTTTAAACCCTAAGCTAACCCATAACCCTAAACCTTAAACCCTAAACCCTAAAAACCCTAAACTCTAAAGCCTAAACACTAAACCTTAAACCCTAAACCCTAAACCCTAAACCTTAACCCTAAACCCTAAACCCTAAAACCCTAAACCCAAAAACCCTAAAACCTAAATTCTAAACCCAAAAACCTAAATGTAAAACCAAAACTTAAACATAAACTAAATAAACCTAAAAAATAAAACAAATAAAGAAACTAAACCAAAATAAAAATAAAATAAAATAAAACCTAAACCAAAAAAATAAACTAAACCAAATAAATAAAACCTAAACTAAACTAAAAAATAAAATAAACCTCAGAATAAATGTCATAAATAAAATAAAAAATTTAACATAAAATAAAAAAAATAAATAAACCTAAAATAAGATGAAATAAAAACTAAATAAAAAGATAAACCTGAAAAAATAAACCTTAAAATAAAACCTATAAATAATCAATAATAAAACATAAATCCTAAAAAAAAACCTAAACCTAAAATAAAAAAATATACAAAATAAAATAAACCTGAACCTAAACTAAAATAAACTAAATTAAAATAAATAAAACATACACCTAAACTTAAACCTAAAGTAAAACTAAATAAATAAATAAACTAAAACTAACCTAAACCAAAAATTAAACCTAAAATTAGACCTAAAACTAAAAAATAAAAAATAAAACCTAAACCTAAAATAAAATAAAATAAATCAATTAAAATTAAACCTAAACCAAAAACCTAAAATAAACTAAAATAAAACCTAAATTAAAATATATAAACTTAAAATACATAAACTAAACTACATAAAAAAAATAAATAAATAAAATAAAAATAAAATAAACTAAATAAACCTAAACCTAAACTAATTAAAACCATAAACCCTAAATCAAAAAAACCCTAAACCTATAATCATAAACCCTAAAATAAACCCTAAACCTAACCCTAAACCCTAACCATAAAAGCAATAAAAACCCTAAACCCTAAATAAAAAACCCTAAACCTAAAGCTAAAGTAACTAAATAAATTAAAAAAAATAAACCTAAACCCAAAAAAACTAATAAACCTAAACCTAAGAATGGGTAGAACCTTATGGTAAAATATCACCATCAATAAGACTCCTAGATCTAAGGCAAAACAAACATTATCAACTAATACATGTTGTATGGAAAATGAGTAAATGGTGAAGGAGCTAGAGGTTCAACTGGTGGTGAACGAGGGAGAGATCGATATGATGGTGGATCCGCTACTACCTAAACTAGAAAATAAGAAAAAATTGATTTACGCTTATAACTTATTTATAAGACTTAAAGTTATCTATGGTTTTGATTTGTTCTATCCTACTCATTTTATGTCTGCTTGAGTCTAAACATGGTGTGTTACTTGATAAATTGAGAAGAAATAGAATATGAATTTATTCTTTATTAAAAAAATCATAAACCATAAACCCTAAATTAAAACCTAAACCCTAAACCTAAAACATAATCCCTAAATCCTAAACCCTAAACCCTAAACTGTAAAATCCCTAAACCCTAAATCTTAAACCCTAAACCCTAAAACCGTAAACCCTAAACCCCTAAAACCCTAAACCCTGAACCCTAAAATGTAGACCCTAAACACTAAACCCTAAACCCTAAACCCAAAACCCTAAACCCTAAACTGCAAACCTTAAACCCTAAACCATAAACCCTAAACACAACTTAAACACTAAACCATAAACCCTAAACCTAAACTAAACTAAAATAAATAAAAAAACCTAAGCCAAAATAACTAAACTAAATTAAATAAAAACATAAACTAAAACTTAAACTTAAACCAAAAAAAACTAAACTAATATCAAATAAATAAAAACCTAAACTAAACTAAGAAAAATAAAACACCTAAACAAAAAAAATAAAACTAAACCTAAAATAAAAATAAAATAAACCTAAAAAAATAAAAATTAAATTAAAAAAACCAAACATAAATAATAAACCCAAAATAAACCCTAAAATAAATAAAAAATAAAACATAAACCCTAAATTAAAAGAAACCAAAATCTAAAATAAAAATTAAATAAACCTAAACCTAAATTAAAATAAACTAGAATAAAATAAATAAAAACTAAACCTAAACTTAAAATAAATTGAACCTAAACCTAAACCTAAACTAAACAAAATAAAATAAACTAAAAGCCTAAACCAAAACTAAAAAAAAAACCTAAAAAAATAAACCTAAAATAAAAAACCTAAAACCTAACTAAAAAATAAAATAAAACCTAAACCTAAACCTTAAAAAAATTAACTAAAATAAAATAAATAAAATAAATAAAAGAAAAATAAATAAATTAAACTAAATAAAAAATAACTAAATCAAAATATAAAATAAAATAAACTAAAATAAATAAAATATAAACTAAATAAACCTAAACCTAATAGTTTACTTAATTTTAAAAAAATAAATAAATAAACAAAAATAGAAAAAATCCTTATCCCTATACTCTAAACTCTAAAAATAACCATAAATAAACCTAAATAAAAAACCTACTATTTTAAACCCCAAAAATAAACCCTAAACCCTAAACCTTAAACCCAAAAATTAAAAAAATCTAAGCCAAAACCCTAACCTAACAAAACCCAAAAAATCCTAAACTAAAATAACCCTAAACCTAATAAAATAAACCCTAAACCTAAACCTAAACCTAAAACCATAAACTAAACTAAAAATATAAACATAAAATAAATAAACCTAAACCATAAAACACTAAACTAAACTAAATAAACTAAAACCTAAACCCTAAATTAAAACTAAACTAAAAAACTAAACCATAATAAAACTAAACTAAATAAATAAATAAACTAAAATATTAAACCTAAAACCTAAACCCTAAATAAACTAAACTAAATAACTCAAAACTAAACCTAAACCTAAAACCTAAACCCAAACTAAAACCCTAAACCTAAAACTAATAAAATAAAATCATAAATAAAACCAACCCTAAATAAACACTAACCCTAAATGCTAAAACTAAACTCTAACCTAAACCTTAAACCTAAAACCCTAAAATACTAAAACCTAAATCCTAAATCTTAAACCTAAACCCAAACCATAAAAAATAAAAAACAACCTAAACTAAAACAACAAATAAATAAGCCTTAATCCCACTGGTCCACATGAATCCTTTTTCCATCAGGTTCCTATTATGTGTCAAATTCTCATTTAATTGTATACTAAGATCATTTTTTATACATCTTAACCAAGTCTTTTAGGTCTACTCTACCTTTCTTAACATAAGGTAAATCTAATGCATCTACTCTCCTAATTGGGTCATCTGGATGGCCGACGCTTTATGTGGCCAAACCATCTAAGGTGACTCCCTAATCTTATCTACCAGAGCTACCCAACTTTTTCTAACATACTCATTTTGCATTCTATCTCTAAGAGTAAAGCCACTCATCCACCTAGCATCCTCATCTCTGTAACACTTAACTTAGTCTTATGCTTCTCTTTTATTGACCAACATTCTGCACTATAAGTCATTGTGGTCTTACCACCAACTTATAAAATTTTCCTTAAGTTTAAGGGGAACTTTTCTATCACATAATAGGCGATGCATTCTCCACTTCAACCATCCAACTTGAATTCTACTAATAACATCTCCATCTATTTCACCATCATTTTGAATAATAGAGCCTAAATATCTGAATCACTCACTCTTATTAATGACTTGATCACCTAAAGTCACAATACTACCACTAAAACTTCTACAACTAAAATTACACTCCATATATTAAGTTTTAGATCTACTTAAACAAAAACCTTTAGACTCTAAAGTTGACCTCCATAATTCAAGTTTCTTGGACTCTCTCTAGTCTTATCAACAAGAAGAATGTCATCGAAAAAGCATACACCAAGGTACATCTTCTTATAAATGTCTAAGAACATCCATAACTAAAGTAAAAAAGATAAGGGCTTAATGTTGATCCTTGATGTAATCCAACAGAAATAGGAAAATATTTTGTCAATCCTCCTTGTGTTTGGACACAAGTAACAACTCTAGCATACATATCCTTAATGACTTGAATATAACCAATATTAACTCCTTTCTCGTTCTAGAACTCTCCAAAGAACATCTCTTGAGACTTTATCATGCTTTTCTAAATCAATAAATATCATATGTAGATCCTTCTTACTTTCTATTCTTCTCCATCAAACCTCTTAACAAATGTATAGCATCCATAGTAGATCTACTTGGCATGAAATCAATAAAGAGAAACTTATCACATAACCTATGCTCAATTACTCTCCCATAATTTTAATGTATGACCATTAACTTAATTCTCTATAATTTGAACACTCTTGTGCATCACCTTTATTCTTAAATATAGAACCAACAAACTCTTTCTCCACTCATCTGCATCTTTTAGTCTTTAAAATAACATTAAAAGATTTGTAAGCCAAGAAATTCCTTGATCTCCTAAACATTTCCACACTTCTATTGGAATATTATCCTACTCACATTTCATTTTCTTTAAAGCTTCACTAACTTCATTAATATGATGATAAAATGAAATTCTCTATTTTGTTAAGGGTATTAAGGTTGCTAAAATAAATCATACTTTCATATCCTTCATTAAAAAGTTTATCAAAATACCTCATCCACCTATTTTCAATATCTTTTCTAAGAAAAGTACTTTATTATTTTCATCCTTACCCTCACTTGAACTATGTCTTTACTTCTCCTATCTCTTTAGTTGGCTAACTTATACATACATCTTTCACCTTCTTTGGTATCTAATATATTGTATAAATCACTAAAGCTAAATTTTGCATCATAACTTTCTTAGAATCTCTACAACCACTTTATATTTTCCCAATTCTCAGTTTTACATCTAAACCAAGTTTTATAATAATATTTTTTTATTTCTTATCTTTTCTTGCACACTCGACTCCACCAAACTATTATTATTAAGCTTTTCCTTTTGATTCTCCAAGCACATTTTAGCAACTTACTTAATTTCACTTGATATTTTTCCCACATAACGTTAGCTTCCTTATGAACATCCCAAATTCTAATTTCTTGTAGCTTGCTCTTAAAATATTTTTATTTGTGTTCTTTAAGTGTCCCCATCTAATCCTAGGATAATAATTTAGTTTATTTTTCTCTTACAACCTTTCATCTTAAAATCTAAAACTAATATAGGTACTTAAAATTTCACTTGGAATGACCTTATAATCTTTATAATCTAAACGATCTCTTATCAAAAAAATAATCAATCTGTGTTTTACTAGATCCATTTTTATAAGTAATAATATGTTCATCTCTTTTCTTAAATAAAGTATTAGCAACTACAAAATCATAAGCTAAGACAAATCTAATATAGTCTTACCTTCTTCATTAGTCACCAAATCCATAACCACCATGAATACTTTAAAATCTTCTACCACTCTACCAACATGTCCATTTAAATCTCCCCAATAAATATTTTTTTCTTCAAGAGGTACTTTGGTATTAATCTAATTCATTCCAAAATTTTCTTTGAGCTTACCTTTTGAATCCTCTAATTCATTCCAAAATTTTCTTTTGAGCTTAAAACTTACATTGATAATCTTAGTATCAATAATAATATTTAAAGCTATAATTCTATCTCCACATCTATTAATATTTATAACATTATCCTTCAAATTTTATCTATAATCACACCTACACCATTTCTAGTTCGACTTCTACTTGAATACCAAAGTTTAAAACCTAAACTATCAATCTCCTTGGCCTTCACCAACCCATTTAGTTTCTTGAACACAAAATATTTATCTTTCTATGAACCATAATATCTATTAATTCCATTAATTTACCTGTAAGAGTACCTATATTCCAAGATCCTAACCTAATTCTAGTTTCATGGACTAACTTCTTTCCCTATCATTCCATAATGTAAACCTTTGCTTATTTAACATAAACCGCTGCTGCACATTATTCATTGTATTAAGCTTAAAGCACGCTTCTGTGGGATGCCCTAGCATTAACACAATGATTTAAAGGATTCATGTCATGATTATTTACAAATTTTAAACCTCATACTAATATCCTCCACTTTTGCATCCTACTTGGGACCTAATAAATGGTAGTGTTAAATAAAGCTAAGAATAGAAACCTAAAAATAAAATAAATAAAAACCTAGACTAAACTAAAAAATTAAATAAAGCTAAGAATAGAAAACCAAAATAAAATAAAAACTAAACGTAAAATAAAAATAAAATAAACCTAAAATAAACTAAAATAAAAACTAAATAAAAACCTAAACATAAAGATTAAACCTAAAAATAAATAAAAAATAAAACCTAAACCCTAAAGTAAAAAAAAATAATCCTAAAATAAAAATAAAATATAAAATATAAAATAAACATAAACCTAAACTAAAATAAACTAAACTAAAATAAATAAAACCTAAAATAAACTAAACCTAAACCATAAGCTAAATAAAATAAAATAAACTAAAAATAAACCTTAACTTAAACAAAAAAATAAAACATAAAAAAAACTTAAAAGCTAAACCCAAAAAAATAAATAAATAAAAACCTAAACCTAAGCATGAAAATAAAAAATAAAATTGAAACCTAAAAAATAAAATAAAAATAAAACCAAAGTAAAAAATAAATATAAAATTAAACCTAAATAAAAGAAAATCTAAAATAAAAAACCTAAAATAAATAATGTAAGCTAAATAAAAATAAAAAAACTAAATAAAATATTAAAATAAACTAAATTAACTAAATAAAATTAAACCTATAATTTATTTTTCCTTAAAAAATCTAAACCCAAACCCTAAACCCTAAAACCTAAATAAACCTAAACCATGAACTTAAACTAACCCTAAACCCTAAATAAACCCTAAAAAAACCCACAAAACCTTAAACCCTAAACCCTAATCCTAACCTAAACCCTAAACCCTAAACTAAACTAATCCTAAATGCTAAACAAACTAACTAAACCATATAAACACTAAACTAAAACCTTAAATGCTAAAGTCTAAAGCCTAAGCCCTAATCCTTAAATCATAAAAAAACCTAATCCCAAAGCTAACCATAAACTCTAAACCCTAAACCTTAAATCGTAAAAACTCTAAACCCTAACCCTAAACCCTAAATTTTGAAACCTTAAACCCTAAACAATAAAAACACTAAAACCCTAAACCCTAAACACTAAACCGTAAACCCTAAAATCTTAAACCCTAAACCTACTCCCTAAAACCTATACTCTAAACCCTAAGCCTGAAACCCTAAACCCTAAATCCTAAACCCTAAACCCTTAACCTCGAACCCTAAACCCTAAACCCTCAACTAACCCTAAACTTTTAACTAATCATATACCCTAAACCTTAAAAAGCTAATAACCTAAACATAAACTAAATAAAATCTAAGAATTAAAAAAAATTAAAAAACCTAAGACAAAATAAAATGAAAATATAAAATAAAATAAAAACCTAAATTAGAACCTAATCCTAAACCTAAAAAGAGAATTAAAAAACCTAACTAAAATAAAATAAATAAAAACCTAAACTAGACTAAATAATAAAAAACCTAAATAAAATAAAGACTAAACCTAAAATAAAATAAAATAAGCCTAAAATAAAATAAAATATAAACTAAACAAAAAACCTAAAAGAATAAAACCTAAAAAACCTAAAAATATATAAATAATAAAACCTAAACATTAAACTAAAATAAGACCTAAACCTAAAATAAAAATAAAATAAACTTAAACCTAAACTTAAATAAATAAAACCTAAATATAAACCTAAAATAAACTAAACCAAAACTTAAACCTAAACCCCAAATAATATGAAATAAACTAGAAATAAACCTAAACCTAAACAAAAAAATATAACCTAAAAATAAACCTAAAATAAAAATGTAAAACCTAAACCTAAAAAAATAAAATAAGCACCTAAACCTGAACCTATAAATAAAAAATAAAACTTAAACCTAAAAAATAAAATAAATTAAAAATAAACCCAAACCTGAACTTAAACATAAAAAATAAACTAAAATAAATAAATTGAACAATAACAACAATAACAACAACAACAACAAGAAGCCATTATCCCACTAAATGGGGTCGGCTACATGAATCCTTCATCGCCATTATGTCCTATTATGTGTTAAATTCTCATTCAATTCAAGTATACTAAGGTCATTTTATATACATCTTAACCATGTCTTTTTAGGTCTACTCTTTTTCTTAACATAAAGAAAATCTATTACATCTACTTGTCATTGGACTCTTTATGTGGCCAAACCATATAAGGCCACTCTCTCTATTTTATCTCATTGAGCTACTCCAACTTTTCCCATACATTTCCATTTTATCTCTAAGAGTAAATCCACTCATCCACTTGAGCATCCTCATCTCACGCAACACTTAACTTAGTCTCATGCTTCTTTATTGGCCAACATTCTAACCATAAATCATTGCTTACCACCATCTTATAAAATTTTTCCTTAAGTTTAAGCAGTAGTCTTCTATCACACAATAGGCCAGATGCATTACTCCACTTCAACCATCCAACTTGAATTCTACTAAAAACATCTCCATCTATTTCACCATCATTTTGAACAATATAGCCTAAATATCTGAATCTTTCACTCTTTTTAATGTCTTGTTCACCTAATGTCACAACACCACCACTATAACTTCTACAACTAAATTTACACTCCAAAAATAAAATTAACTAAATAAAAAATAAAAATGAACCTAAAAAAAATAAAATATAAAATAAATAAAAAAATAAACTAAATAATTTAAATAAAGCTCAGCCTACAAGTTTACATAATTTTAAGAAATAAAAATAATAATAAATAATAAAAATAATAAAAATAAAAATAAAACCTTAATCCTCAACCCTAAACCCTAAACTCTAAAAAAAACTCAAACCTAAACCCTAAACACTAAAACCCTAAGCCCTAAACACTAAAACTCTAAACCCTAAATCCTAATTCCTAAAACCTACAACCATAAACTCGAAACTCTAAACCCCAAAACCTAAACTTAAACCCAAAAAACCTAAAAAACCTAAACCTAAACTAAATAAAACCTAAAAATAAAATAACTAAAAAATAACCTAAACCTAAATAAAATAAAATAAAATAAAATTAAATTAAATTAAATAAAAATGTAAACCTAAACAAAAAAATAAAATAAAATAAAAAATAAAAATAAAATAAATAAAAACCTAAACTAAACTAAAAAAAGATAAACCAAAAAATTAAAAACCTAAATAAAATAAAAACTAAACATAATAAAATAAACCTGAAATAAAATAACATAAAAAACTAAATAAAACCTAAATCAAAATAAATCTAAAAGTAAACAAATAATAAATTAAAATTAAAACCTAAACCTAATCTAAAACTACACCTAAAATAAAATAAAATAAACCTAAACCAAAACTAAAATAAACTAAACTAAAATAAATAAACCTAAACCTAAACTAAACAAAATAAAATAAATAATAATATAAACACTTGAAAATAAAACCTAAAATAAACCTAAAACTAAACCTAAAAAAATAAAATAAGAACCTAAACCTAAACCTAAAAATAAAATAAACTTAAACATAAAATAAATAAAATAAATAATAAACAAAATCTAAAATAAAAATAAATTAACCTAAACTAAATAAATAAAATAAACCTAAAGAGAAAATCAATAAACTAAAATAAATAAAATAAACTAAATAAACTACATACTGGTTTGCTTTAAAAAATAAAACCTAAACCTAAACCCTAAACCATAAATCTAACTAAACCCTGCCCTAAATCCCTAAACCCTAAATAAACACTAAACCTAAATCCTTCTAATCCTAAATCCTGCCCTAACTAAACTACCCCAAACCCTAAACTCCCTAAACCTTCTAACATCCATAAACCCTAAATCTCCACACCCCAACCTAAACCCTACCACTCCCTAATCTCCTAACTCTACCAAAAACACCCAAACCTAAAGCATAAAACTACCATCCAAAAATATAACCACCTAAATTAGACCCTAAACATAAAACCTAAACCCAAGATCCTAAAATTAAAACCACAGATCACTAAACCCAACCCAACCTAAACCCTAAACCTTCTAATCCCAAAACCTAAACCTTAAACCTAAACCCTACTAAACCTTAACCACCCAAACCTCAACTAACCCTAAAAAAAAAAATCAAACTTAAACCTAAATTAAATAAAGCTAAAATAAAATAAAATAAATAAATAAAATAAAATAAAACCTAAACTTAAAAAAAAAATAAATACAAATAAAAAAATAAACTAAAATAAAATAAATAATAACCTAAATTGAGCTAAGAATTAAAAAACCTAAATAAAATAAAAACTAAACCTAAAATAAAAATAAAATAAACCTAAAATAAAATAAAATTAAAACTAATTAAAAACCTAAACCTATAAAATAAAATAAAAAAATAAATAAATAATAAACCATAAACTAAAAAAAAACCTAAACTTGAAATAAAAATAAAATAAACCTAAACATAAACTAAAATAAATTAAACTAAAATAAAGAAAACCTAAACCTAAACCTAAAATAAACTAAACCTAAACTTAAACTTAAACACTAAATAAAATAAAATAAACTAAAAATAAACCTAAACATAAAAAATAAACTAAAATAAAAAACCTAAACTAAAATGAATTAACCTAAAATAAATAAACTAAACTTCAACAATACTAATAACAATAAGCCGTTATCCCACTATGTGGGGTCGGATACATGTATCCTTCATCTCCATTGTGCCCTATTATGTGCCAAATGCTCATTCAATTCAAGTATACTAAAGTCATTTTTTATACATCTTAACCATGTCTTTTCAGGTCAACTTCTACCTTTCTTAACATAAGGCAAATCCAATGCATCTACTCTCCAAACCGGGTCATTGGATGGCTGACGCTTTATGTGGCCAAACCATCTAAATCCACTCTCTCTAATTTTATATGGCACTAGAGCTACTCCAATTTTTTCTCGAACATACACAATCTGTATTTTATCTCTAAGAGTAAAGTCACTCATCCACCTAAGCATCCTCATCTTTGCAACACTTAACTTAGTCTCATGCTTCTCTTTTAGCCAACATTCGCATAAATCATTGATCTCACCATCATCTTATAAAATTTTCACTTAAGTTTAAATTTCTTATCACACAATGGGCCGATGCATCCTCCACTTCAGCCATCCAACTTGAATTCCACGAATAACATGTCTATCTATTTCACCATCATTTTGAATAATAGAGCCTAAAAGTCTGAATCACACACTCTTTTTAATGACTTGTTCACCTAGTGTCACAACACTACCACTATAACTTCTACAACTAAAATTACACTCCATGAATAAACTACTCTAATTAAAAATAAAAATAAATTTGAACGAAAATAAAAAATAAAATAAACTAAAATAAATAAAAAATAAACTAAAAAAACCAAAATCAACCAATTTGCTTAATTTGAAAAAAACCTAACCCCAAAACTAACCCTGAACCCTAAACTCTTAACCCTAAACCCTGAACCCTAAACCTACAACCCTAAACCCTAAACTTTAAAACCCTAAACAATAAACACTAAACCCACTAATAACCCAAAACCCAATCCTAATCCTAAACCCTCCACAAACCCTAATTTACAACCATAAACCCTAAACCCTAAACCCTAAACCCCAAACCTAAACACTAAACCATAAACCCTAAAACCTAAAAACCTAAAGCCTAAACTAAATAAAACCTAAAATAAAATAAATAAAATAAACATAAACTTAAATAAATAAATAAAATAAAATAATAACATAAATTAAAACCTATAAAATGTAAAAAAATAAATAAAATAAAAAAATCAAAACTAAATTAAAATAAAATAAATAAAACCTAAATGAACTAAAAATAAAATAAACCTAAAATAAAAACCTAAATAAAATAAAAAGTAAACATAAAATAAAAATAAAATAAACCCAAACCCTAAACCCTAAACTCTAAGCCCTAAAACCTTGAAAAACCTAAACCTAAAGCAAATAAAACCCAAAAATAAAATTTTAAAAAAAAACTTAAACCTAAATAAAATAAGAAATAAAATAAAATAAAAACCTAAATTAAAATCTAAACCTAAAAATACAATAAAATAGAAAATAAATAAAATAAATAAAAACCTAGACTAAACTAAAAAAATAAAATAAAGCTAAGAATAAAAAACCTAACTAAAATAAAAATTAAATGTTAAATAAAATAAAAATAAACCTATAATAAAATAAAATAAAAGAAAAATAAAAACCTTAACCTAAAAAATAAAACCCAAAGCCTAAACTAGAAAAACATTAACCTAAAATAAAAATAAAATAAACAAAATCAAATAAACTTAAACTTAAACTAAACTAACTAAACTATAATAATTAAAACCTAAACCTAAACCTAAAATAAGCTAAACCTAAACCCTAAACTTAATAAAATAAAATAAACTAAAAATATACCTAAACCTAAACTAGAAATAAAACTTAAAAATAAACCTAAAATAAAAACCTAAAACCTAAACCTAGGAAAATAAAATAAAAACCTAAACCTAAACCTAAAATTAAAAAAATAAAACCTAAACCTAGAAAATAAAATTAAAATAAAACTAAACTAAAAATAATCATAAACCTAAACCTAAACCTAAAATAAACTAGAATAAAATCTAAACTAAAATAAATAAACCAGCTAAATAAAATAAAAAATAAACCTAAATAAAAATTAAAATAAAATAAACAAAAATAAATAAAAAATAAACTAAATAAAGTAAATAAACCTAAACCTACTGATTTACTTAATTTTTTATTTAAAAAAAAAAACCCTAAACCCTAAACCCTACTAACCCTAAACTTTAAAAAAACACTAAACCTCTCACCCTAAACCCTAAACCCTAAACCTAAACCTAAACTCCCCAACCCTAAAGCATTAACCCTAAAACCCTAAACCTAAATTGTAAACCTAACCCTAAACCCTAAACCCAACCCAAAATAAGTATACCCCAAACCCTAAACCTAAACTTAAAGTAACTAAATAAATTAAAAAATAAACCTAAACCCTAAAACCTAATAAACCTAAAGCTAACCCCTAAGAATAAATAGAATCTTGACGACAGGAACATCAATGTCTACTAGGCTTAGTCTAGATCTGGTGGTGGAGGTGAAGGTGGGGGTGGTGGTTATCGCAGTTTTGGTTGGGGATCTTGAGGTGCTGGTGGATATGGAGGTGGTGGTCTCAATAGTGGTGGTGGATGGCCAGATCGGGATATGATGGTGGATCCGCTCAGTGGGCGGGGTGGTTCTAGTGGGAACTAGAGAAACTACAAAATGGTCGATCTGATCTGATGCTTATGGAATTTGGTTTTGACATTAGAGACGGTTCTAGTTATCTAAGGTTTGTGATTTTTTATATGTGTGTTCTTTTTTTATCTATGTCATTGTCTGTGTCTTAGAAAACTTGGTGTGTTACTTGGATGATGAAATCAAAAAGAAGAAATGTTCAATTTGAATTTTTCTCTAAATAAAGCCTGGACCCTATATCTATAACCTAAAGCCTAAACCCTAAACTCTAAACCCTAAAAACCCTTTATCCTAAACCCTAAACCCTGAACCCTAAACCCTAAGACTCTAAAACATAAGCCCTAAACCCTAAAACCTAAACCCTAAACCCTAAAACCTAAACCTTAAACCCTAAACCCTAAACTCTAAATAGGTAAAAATTAAAACCTAAACTAAATAAAACTTTAAAGAAAATAAATAAATAAAATTTGTACTAAAATAAAATAAAAAGAAAATAATATAAAAACTTAAATTAAAACCTAAACGTAAACCTAAACCTAAAAGAAAAATACAATCAAAAATAATAACTAATAAATAAAAAGCCTAAATATAATAAAAACTAAAACTAAAATAAAATAAATAAACATAAATAAATAAAATAAAACAAATACCTAAAAAAACTTAAAATATAAAATAAATAAAAACCCTAAACTAAAACCCTAAACCTAAAAAATTAAATAAACCTTAACCTAATTAAAACTAAAGTAAAATAAATAAAACTTAAACATAAACCCAAAATATACTAAACCTCTAAACCTAAACACTAAATAAAAATAAAATAAAATAATAAACTTAAAACTAAATAAAACCTAAAATAAACCTAAAACTTAAACCTAAAAAATAAAATAAAACCTAAACCTAAACCTAAAATAAAAAAATATAACCTAAAAAATAATAATAAAACTAAACTAAAATAAACTAAACCTAAACCTAAACCTAAACAAAATAAACTAAATAAATCTTAACCTACTAGTTAACTTTATTTAAAAATAATTATTATTTAATTAAATTAAAAATGCTAACTCTAAACCCTTCCAATCCTGCTACCTAAACTCACTTAAAAATTAAAACCTAAATCCAAACCCTACCTACCCTAAACCACACCTACCCTTCACCCTACCCTACCTTCTAAACCACTTAAAACTAAAATCAACTAAATAAACCAAAATAAAATAAATAAAACCTAAACCTAAATAAATGAAAAAAAT
This sequence comes from Cymbidium sinense, assembly GCA_021442155.1. Classification (NCBI taxonomy): domain Eukaryota; kingdom Viridiplantae; phylum Streptophyta; class Magnoliopsida; order Asparagales; family Orchidaceae; genus Cymbidium; species Cymbidium sinense. The sequence goes on from CM038216.1 coordinate 210,486,869, forward strand.
AAAATGAAAATCCAAAACATAAACCTAAACCTGCTAAACCTAGATGTACAAATAAAATGAAATAAAAATAAAATAAAACTAAAATAAAATAAATGAAAGCCTAAAGTAAACTAAAAAATAAAATAACAAGAAATAAATAACCTAAATAAAATAAAAACTAAACATAAGATAAAAATAAAATTAACCTAAAATAAAATAAAATAAAAACATAAACCAAATAAATAAACCTATAAATAGAAATAAATAAAAAATAAAACCTAAACCCTAAAATAAAAAAAATGTAAACCTAAAATAAACAAAATAAAATATACCTAAATGTAAACTAAAATAAACTAAACTAAAATAATAAAATAAAACCTAATCCTAAAATAAACTAAACATAAATGTTAAACAAAACAAAATAAAATAAACTAAAAATAAACCTAAACCTAAATTAAAAAATAAACCTAAAATAAAATCCTAAAACCTAAACAAAAAAAATAAAATAAAAACCTAAACCTAAGACTAAAAATTAAAAAAAACTAAACCTAAAAAATAATGTTAAAATAAAATTAAACTAAAAAAAACATAAACATAAACCTAAACCTAAAAAAATATGCTAAAATGAAAAGCCTAAACTAAAATAAAGAAACTAAAATAAATAAAACAAAATAAATAAAAATAAAATAAACCTAAATAAAAGAAAAAATAAAATAAATAAAATAATAAAAAAAAATAAATTAAACCTACCTTTTTGCTTAATTTAAAAAAAAAATAAAAATCCATAAACCCCAAACCATAAACACTAAAACCTAAATCCTAAACCACTAAACCCAAACCCTAAAAACCCTACACCCTAAACCCTGGACTTTAAGCCCTAAACCTACAACCCTAAATGGTAACCTCTAGATTTGGTCCAACAAGTCCATAGTGTACTTGTGGTAGTGATGGAGCTTTGGCTTTAATAACCTTATAGGACCCAATGATTTGGTTTATAACTAGCTAAGAATCCCTGAAGATGTTGATGTTCTCAATGCTTATAGTAACAGCTAACTCTAGACCAGCAATTAGAGCCTCATATTTGGCTTCAGTGTTGGTGCAAGGATTAGATAGATGATATGAGAATCTCATCACATCCTAGTCTAGAGTTAAGAGAACTATTCCTACCCCTTCCTTTCCTAGAATGGTAGATTATGGTTCTTCTCCTCATTGAGAGGAAGTCGCACCATCAAAGTACATCTCCCAATGGTGAATGCTAGTATCCCCTAAGTCATGATTTGTTCATCGGAGAGATCATCACTAAGCGGAGAGTCAGCTAGAAGTGGGTTTGCTACTAAGAAATCTGCTAGCGCTTGTCCTTTCACTACATAGAGGAGTATGAAGGTAATGTCAGACTGTGAGAGGATCATGGAATGTTATGCCAACCATTTGGATAACGTTGGCTATGTCATGAGATACGATATTAGATTAATTCTAGAGATTAAGTTAAGCTTATAAGGAAGCATATAGTGTTGTAGCTTTTGGAATGCAAATAAAGCTAGGCAACACTTTTCAATGGGTGGCTAATTAACATTAGTAGGGATTAGATGACGGTTGAGGTAGTAGAGTGTGTTTTCCATCCCTTCATCATTGGCTTTGGCCAACAAAGAACCAAGGGAGTCATCTAACATAGAGTGTAAAGTATGAGCGGCTTGCCTGAGATGGGGGTAGTCAGAACTGGTGGCAACATCAGGTAATGCTTGATGTCTTCAAAGGCATGCTCAAAGTTGTCATCCCACCTAAACTTGCCATCCTTTTTGATAAGTTGGATATGCCAAATGCCTTTGGAATGATCTAAGTTGAGTTAAACTTTTATTGGTGGCATTTCTAATATCGCCTTGATCTTCTCCAAATCGATTTCAATTCCCTAGTGTGGGAAAAAAAATACAAGTAATTTCCCTGAAGCTACTCTGAATGTACACTTTAGGGGAGTTAATTTTGAGGTTACATTGTCTTAACTATTCAAAAACTACTCTCAAGTCAAAGAGATGGTCTTTCTTTTCTCTACTTTTACCAGATCATTGATATAACACTCAACTTGATGATGAATGAGTTCATCAAAGATTCATAGCCCGTTGGTATGTAGCTCATTTTAAGTCTAAAAGGCATGACCTTATAGCAATAGATTCTGATCAGGGTTTTAAAAGCAATTTTTCTTTCATCTTTAGGGGCCATCTTTATTTCATAATATCTAGATGAGCCATCCATGAAAGAGAAGACTACATGAGATAATGAAATGTCCACTATCAGCTCTGAGAGGATGGAACTATGTTGTTCTCTTGTATTCATGGTCTCCCAAGCAAAGCATTGGAAGATGTATCAAAGTCTATAATGTGAAACTTTGCTTCGATCTACCAATCATCTATCTCCAAAGGCAACTCTCTAGAGCCTAAGGCCTATTGACCTTGCTTTTGTAGTGCAGATTCAATCTTTCCATCTTAGACTAAGGAGTCTTCTAGACACTAAGACTTCCCTATTCATAAGACACTTCTAACAATTAGGTAAACATTTAACCTAAGCTTAAAGACTTAGAAGGGTTAACCATAGGATTACGTTATGCCTTAGGGATTAGGATAATCCACCTACCCTACAACCCAAACCCAATCAATGTTCACCTTCTCAGACCAAACCTAAAGTTTAATTCAAATTTAAATCCAAATCCAAGCACAAATTATGAAACCAAATGATTGAAGCCCATGATCAAATCCAAACTTGAAACCTTTCCTAAGCCATATGTCCTATCCCATGGACGTAGAAAAATCTTAATCCAAAAAAATCCAAAATCAATTTTTTTCTCATAATCAATTTATATCTTTAATCATCTTCCTAAATATAAATGAAATCTACATTTAAATGATGACAACTAAATAGAATTAAATCAAAACCCTTCCTAAGCCATATGACCAATCCCATGGACTTAGCCAAATCTTAATCCAAATCAAGTCAAACTCATTTGATTTTCTCATAAATCAATCATATTTTCAATCAACATCATAAACATAAATGAAATATACATTTAAGTCATCAAAACTAAATTAAACCAAATCAAAATCCAAACCTAAACCACATGGCCCAACTCCATGGACTTAGATTCTTTGATTTTCTAGTGAATCAATCACTTGACAAGCCAAAATCAACCCAAGTCAAACCCAACTTAACCCTTTAGACTTGAAATATTCAAATGAACCAAAACCCATTTGAACCCAAGCCAATTGTGAATTTATATATCAATCCCAAATCCATATATAAACTCAACTAAATCAAACTCAATCTAAAATCAAGCCAACTAAACCAATTGGTCCACTTGACCAAAGTGGCCAATTTGACTTATTTGGGCCAAGTTCTAATCCTATCCAAATTATATTGAACCAAACCGAACAAAACCTCCCATCATGATTGTTGATAATCATAGGTTGATCAATTATCACAAATTGGGTCAAACCAAGTCAACTTGGTCATTTGACCAAGTCAACCCCTTAACTTATATGAACCCAAACAAGCCAAATTGCAACCTAAGACAATTCCCTTGAAACCAATTATTCATACCAAATCAAAATCAATATTTGAATATGATTTGACCTTTAATTGAGTCAAACCAAACCAAATTGATTGTAACCAATGGCTCAAATTCATTCAAAATTGATTGTTGAACTTGACCAAAGTCATGATTGGACCCAATTGAACTCAATTGACCTACTTAGCCCAAATTGACCAAAAGGTTCAAGTTGGCCTAAATCAAAACAAAATTCAAATAAATTGAAACCAAAGCTACAATCATTTTTAATTGGTCAACTAAACCCAAACCAACACCCAACCCAAGCCAATTTGGCCAATTTGGTCAAATTGGTCAACTCAACCCATTTGACCCAAATGAATTCAAATGAGCCAAAATCAAATATAAGCCAAACTAAACCAAACAAATCAAACCAAAATATCCCAAATAATCATATGAACTTGGCCCAATCCTTGGTTGGACCCAAATTGACCAATTGGTCAACTTTACCCAAACTAACCCAATTTGACCTAAATGAGTCAAATTGAGCCAAACCTAACCAAATCAACTCAAATTGACTTGAAATTTGGGCTAACCCACATTTGGCTAATTTCAAATATGCTCAAATTAAATCCATTGCTAAATGATCATTCTACCCTTGGGTCAATGGTATCACATGAGACAAATCACCCATGTAAATGGTCATTTCCATTCCTCGGCCACTTGGTACTCTCCCATTGGTCCACCTAGGCACCTAGGATGCTGCCCAACCTGACCCAAGGGGTGGTTGGGTTGGCCATGACCCATGGGAGGTTAAATCACCTCACTCTCCCCATTGGAGCATTTGAAACCCATAGGACACCCACGATTCCTCCTTGGTAGCCAGCTCCACACCTTCAAACAACCAAGCTGAGCTAACTCACCTCCTTCCTGCCACCCACGACTCCCTAAGTTGGTTAGACAACCACTAGAAGCCAAACCCAATCCCACCCTTTGATCAAGATGAATGGGGGTATATTTCCCCTCGTTTCCACTCAAACACACACAAAAATCATTCCTCATATCCCTAGCTACCCAAGACAAGCTACTAAAGCCATTCCCTAAGCTCCCATGCTTATTCCTCGATCGAAAAATGCCATTTCCATCCATCTCTAAATAGGAAACTCCCATTTCCAACCTAATTTACCCATTTCTCAATCAAACTCAAAATAACTTTGTACGCACCTTTTCTTTTAGTAAGAGCATTATCTTCTTCCCGAGCACTCAAGGTAGGACTTCGATCAAAGTTGAGCTCCAAATCATTGGTTCGTGGCCTTCTGAGTGAACATCAAGGAATTGATCCAATTATTTCTCAACAAGAATTCACCTCCACTAGATGAGGCTTCCTCAATCGTTTGAGCCATCAGTCTTGATATCCAGCGAGGTATGCTTCCAAAATTGATCCTTAGGCAAAAATGGGTTGGAGCTTTTTGAAGAAAACTTGCATCTCATGTGATCTTGACCATTGGATCACATCTGATTGATGTTGTGAAGGTGTTGGATCCTTTTGGAGTTGATCTGAGATCGGGTAAGCTCTGATCAAGTGAGCAATGGTGGACGGACTCCATTCTCCCTCACTCGTGTGATGTTAGATCACCCACTATCCCTTTCATGTGATCGAAATGGATGATCGTGATTAGATCCACTAGATTGATCAGATTTAATCCTATTAAGCTGTGAAATTAATCATAATCGTTCGATCTTAGATCAAATGGTGAATGAGAAAGAGCATCCGCTTCCGCCACGTAGGCGCTAAGTCCGATAAGTTTAAGTAGCTAATCCTGTAGCATCACATGGAAAGCATGGCGCGTTAGCATGCCATGTGGCACTAATAGGATTATGCTTTAATTAGGTAATTAATCATTTTTAATGGCTAAACCTTCAAAAAATCATAAATAATTATAGAGAAATAAAAAATGCAAAAAAATACTCATTTTAAATGTATTTCATAACAAAATTAATTAAATTAATCTTAATTAATTTTGAATAGTAATTAAGATTTAATTATAAAATTAATTAGCTTAATTACTTCTTAATTACTTGAGCAATTAATCCCAAAATTTATGGGTTAATTTAATGGGATGACCTCCTTCCCATGATTTTCTTGGGATTTATTGCTCACTTAATTATGAAAATTGATTAATTAAAGCTTAACTACTCTTTAACCAATTGATGATTAATTAATCCCATGAATATTAACAAAATTAGTTAATTAAGTTTATTAATCATTATTCAGTAAGTGAACTAAGGAATAGGTTGGGATCCCTTTCCTAAGTTCATTTCACCCTGTTTTAAAATAAAATTAATTGAGAATTAACTAATTAATTAAATCACTTAATCAAATTGAAATCATAATCACATCAGTGCATGCATAATTAATTAAATCATGGGGTAGTAAATCTTTGGGTGTTTAATAACCTAAAGGAGTTTAATGAAATTATGGTTAGGCCATATATGTGGGAAAACCATTAGAGTAATTAATTAAGTCATTTAATCTAGTTAAATATTAATCATGAGTCAATTGCATTAGGCCCATTTTATTTCTTAGGATCATTACAAGTTTATTTTCATGCATATCATGTTGTCTCATAATTATTTAGTAAATTACTTTAAGGTGAAATATGTAAGGGTAATTAATTCATCTAATTAAGGTTTCAACTTAATTAACTCATAGAATCAACTTAATTACATTTCCTTAAATTAAATCAAATTATTAATGTGGAATGGATTTAAAACAACAAGTTATGTTTTCTCCTCTTTAAATAAAATAAAATCCAAAACCTAATTAATAAAGAAGCTTTGGTTTTACTTTAAATAATCTTATTTGGTTTGATTGTCCTTAATAACTAGTTTGGTTGAATGAATCACATGCTTGTACCAATCATTTAAATTGGTATGTCATTTGAATTCATGCATCCATCTTTTCAAAATCAAGTAAAATAAAATGGATTTCCTTTATTTTGTGTGTTGATTTAATTTAATATATGCATTATTATCACTATTAAATCCAAATGTATTTTTCAAAGGCTTAAAATGAATAATAATATGTGTTAAGATGCTAGTTATAAATACATAAGAAATGGATGTGCTTATAGCTTAACTGTATGAATGTTGAGTTCTCTTTCCTCTATTCATGTGTTGATTTATATAAGATTGAATGATAATGAGTTTATAGTCTAGACATCCTGGGAACATGAGGCTTTAGCTAGCCCCAAGGAGGTTATTTGATTACCTCACTTTGTTTTTTAACATGGCACATACATACCCATTTGATTTCACTATGTATTTCAACATTAGAATTTGGATAAATCTTTAATTAATATATATAAATGATTCATAAAAAATATACAATCATATGCATGTTACATGTGATGGAAAAAATGATTTAATATATGTCATGTGGTAGTAATTGAACTAAATTAATCTTAAGATGCCTTTCATTTTGAAAAGGATTATTTAAAGTGAACCTAAACTTAAGATTAAATAAATCATTTAATAAGCCATTCACTAAAGAGAACTAAATCAAATAAATATACTTTAGAAAGTGACTTAAGGTAGGGTTGAAAGAGGGCAATCCTCTTTTCCTCTCTTTATAACACCTTGTTGCTAAGTGTAATCAAATGAAACAAAAGAAAACACAAACTAAAATTCTCAAATCAATTAAACTACTTCAATGAAATCAATCTTTCTTATTAAATTGAATACTTTTACACATAAAAAACACAACACTGATGCTTAACAAGACTTATCACACAAGACTTAATACACACATTTGAATTAAGTCACCACTTATAGCTCTAAGTTAATATAATTATAATTATTCTTTCATATTCTAGGTTGTATAAGGGTAGACCTCGGTAACCAATTTTTTTCTCTCTCTGAGTTGTATGCACACGAATCAGATTGTCCTTTATTCTTTTACAATAGTTTATATAGTTGTTTGATGTTATGTTAACATTGTGCATTAGGATGTCATGCTTTTATAGTTTCTTAAATGATTGATGCTTTAATGTGTGGCCTGGATACGATTAGGCTCTTAGAATAAAAATAACATTTCTAACCAAATAATCACTCATAACTAAATTTTAAACAATTCATAACCTCATCATAAAGCCTAAGAAATAAATAAGATATTTAAAAGATTTAACAACCCCTTAGCTGAATGATTGTATGTTTCACATCACGCATGCATATTCTTTCCCTCTTGAACATGAAGGATCTCCATCCTTGCATGATAAAAAAATGCTAGACCTGAGGGCATCCCTTGTGGTGGAGAACAGCTTCTTCTAGCTGGTTTGACCATAACCTATTTCATCATCATGCATTTAGGTCCTCTCGCCTTGTTCATTGAATCCTCTCAACATCATCCTTTCTATTAGAGTTTGGAGATGTTGATCCTCAAGTAAGCAAGGGTTCTTAGGGTGATAATGTTGACTGATACACATGGGTCAACCAGAACTATACATAGCCATCATCTGCCTACATCCACTATAATGTAAAGAGGCGCTAGTGCTCAATCATCCCTAGGATCAAGTCTTCATCAATAAATAAAACCTAAACCTAAACAATAAAAAAAACCTAAAAATAAAAATAAATAAAACCTAAACCCTAAACTAAAAAATCAAAACCTAAAATAAAACAAAATAAAATAAACCAAAACCTAAACTAAAATAAATAAAACCTAAACCTAAAATAAACTAAACATAAACCCTAAAAGAAATAAAATAAAATCTACCAAAAATAAACCTAAACCTAAAATAAAAATTAAAACATAAAAATAAACCTAAAATAAAAACCTAAACCTAAACTTAAAAATAAAAAATAAAACCAAAACCTAAACTTAAAACTAAAAAATGAACTAAAAAAAAACCTAAACTAAAATAAATAAACCTAAAATAAAAAAATAAATAAAAAAAATAAAAAATATAAACATAATAGCTAAAAATAAACCTAAACTTACTAGTTTACTTAATTTAAAAATAAAAATAATATATAAAAATATAAAAATATATATAAAATAAACCCTTACCCTAAACCCTTACCCTAAACCCTAAACCCTAAACCCCAAAACCTTAAAACCCTAAACCCCAAAACCTTAAAACCCTAAACCCTAAACTAACACTAAACCATAAACAAAAGCAGCTATAGCCAAGAGAGGAAGACCATTACAGGAAGAGGTCGAAACCACAACTAAAATAAACAAACCTAAACTAGAAAAATGACCCTCAAAACCCAATCCACAAAAAAGAAGAAATAACATTCAATAAAAAAACCTCCACCTTTCTAAATCCAATCCAAAATTAGACCACCAACAGCTCCTCTGATGTGCCACCAACAGAGGTGGAGAAACCAGCCAACATAGCTAGCCAACCAACAAACCCAACACAAGCCCATGAGTGAAAATAAGCAAATGACCACAACCAAAGGAGGGTTTAACAAAGGGGAACCAAAAGCAATGGCTCATCAAAAAAAAAAACTAAAAACACCAAGCCAAGAAAATTATAATCTGAGATAAGGTAATCTAGTGTTATCCAAATTGACCAAACCCCTTAATAGTTTAGGCAAATTTTGATTATCAAATAAAGTGAAATTAGTTAAGTTGGCACCTAAAGTAGCCAAGAAATCAACACAAGCATTACCTTCACAAAGGATATGAGAAATGTTTTAACAAACTTGAGAAATAATATTTTTAGTGTGATTAAGAAGATAAAATAAATCAGCATTTCCTATTCTATTAAAGTTTAGCATGTCAAGAAGAAAGAGCACATCAACTTCAATCCAGATGTTGAGGAAACCTTTATTCAAATAAATTTCAATATCTTTTCAGTATAGATAATAGAGCAGGCTTTTAGAGGATACACAAAAGCACAAATGACAATACCTTTAAAATCCCTAAGAATACCAATACAACCATATTTATTGGAAGCAATAGACCCAACAGTATTCACTTTAATCAAATTTTCTTTGGGTTTGATCCAATGGATAATCCAAGCTCTTTTATAAGAGTGAACATCATGCAGAATGACACCAAATTTTTTAGCCACAAATTTACAACCTCTAAAATGAATGTTACTAATAAGAAAGGCATTAAATAGAGCATGAATTTTTTCTTTGGTTCTAGCGAGCATCCTTTTATGGATCAAAGGAATACCATAATATTTAGCATCATTTCTGTCCATCTAGATGAACCAGATAAAGGTAATTACAACTAGAACTTTGATATGACCTTTCACAATTTTTTGGAAACATACTTCAAGAAGCTGATATATGGAAAGAGAGCCATGAACATAGCTGGAATGAAATAAATCATCATACCATAACCATAATTTAGAAACAATAGCACCACTAATAAAAACATGATTAACATTTTCAATATGGAAGCAACAATAACACTTTGAAGGAAAATAAAACCCTTTATTCTAGAGCAAATAGTCCATAAGAATAAAGTTATTCAAAATCCTCCAAGTTAAATCTAAAGTTGATATATGGAAAGATAGCCATGAACATAGCTGGTATTAAATAAATCATCATACCATAACCATAATTTAGAAGCAATAGAACCACTGATAAAAACATGATTAACATTTTCAATATGGAAGCAACAATAACACTTTGAAGGCAAATAAAACCCTTTATTCTAGAGCAAATAGTCCACAAGAATAAAGTTATTTAAAATCCTCCAAGTTAAATTTGAATAAGAAATGTGAATGATATTATTCCAAAGTTTAATGAAAACATTAGAGGAGTTTTGCTTATCTCTAATACAAGTCCAACCTCTTTAAAAACAAAATCACCATTGTAAGAAAGCTTAAAGAGAATTTGGTTAGGTTTGTTAGAGAAAATAGGGATATTTGTAAAGTTATCTAAAAAAGAAATAGGGATATAATTCTCAAGTTTGTTCTCATTCTAAGTGTTATTATGCCAGAAAGGGTTAACTTTGATAGCTGTAGTAGAGTGGGTAAATAAATGGAAGTCAATAGAGCCATTGATAATCAAATTATCTTGCTAAAAGAAAGAAGAACCCGAATGAATACTCCAAGATATTAAGGGTTCATCAACCTATTTAATGGAGAAAAACCTTTTCCAAACCAGAGAGTCGCCAACTAAATAAGCACAGATAAGAGGGTGTTTACCTTGGAAATATTTTTTTATCATAAAATTAGCCCAAAAGATATCATTCTTTCTAAAATTCCACCAGAGCTTATGAGAGAAGGCAGTAATAGCTTCACAAATGCTTTGCAACGAAACCTTCACCCACCACAGGGACATTAGTTAAGAAGTCCAATGCATTCTTTTAGTGTAATTATTGGATCAACAAAATAATTTATTATGCAAGCGATCAATTATGATAAGAGTAGCATTAGTGGGGATAATAGTTTGAATCAAATAATAAGGCATTGAATTAAGAATGCTTTAAGAATAGTGAGCCTGTCACCAAAGGAAAGTAAATAAAATCCCCAAATAGAAATTTTATTTAAAATTTTGTTAATTAACTCATCCAAAAGATGGGATCATTTTGGATCTTTAAAAAGAGGAGCACTCAAGTACTTAAGAGGAAGGTGTTGATGTTTAAAGTTAGTGATATGAATTTGATTAATTTTATTATTGGAGATGCTTGAAGTAATAAAACAACTTTTCTTATCATTGATAGATATACTACTTTCTCTACCAAATTTATTTAAAAAATCTTGAGATTCTTGATATGATGAATAGAAGCATTGCAGAAAATAATAAAATCATCTACAAAGCTTAAATGAGAAATAGAAAGACAACCAAGAGTTCTATAATATATATACTAGGATTGTTTAAGAATATATCATTGATGCTCTTAGATAAGTACACATCAACAATAATAAATAAGGAAGGAGATAAAGGATCCCCTAGTCTTAGGCCATGGAAAGAAGGAAAGAAGCCCGAGGCTTCCCCATTAAGCAAAATAGAAAACCAAATATTATTAATTCAATTTTTAATAAGAAAGATAAATTTATTAGAAAACCTAAAAAAATTTAGAATATATATAAGGAAATCCTAGGAGATATTGTCAAAAGCTTTGGTAATATATAATTTGAACATAATGTTTCAACCTCTAATGGCATCTAAACTAAAATTAATTGGTGAGCAAGTAGAATATTATCTAAATAGATCTACCTCTAACAAAACTAATTTGGTTTAGAGAGATAATCCAATGAAGTAAAGGACTGAGCTTGTTAGTAAGAATTTTGAAAATCAACTTATTGAAGAAGGTGCAAAGAATAATAGGTCTAAAATCACTCCAACAGTTTGGATCATCTTTCTTAGGTATGAGAACAATAGAAGTGCTAGAAAAATATCTAAGAAAAAGATTACCATTAAAAAAATTAATCATATCCTCAACCAAATTAGTTTTAATAATATACAAGTTTTTTTGAAAAAATTGGGTAGTGAAACCCTCCGGACCAGCAACAGAATCTATGTTCATGCTATGAAGAACTTTAAAATTTTCCTCTTCATTAGGTACAATAGTAAGCAAATCATTATCATTATTGGTTATAATAGAAGGAATTAAGTGTGATTTAGACATATTAAGCATATTTTTAAAGTAATTAATGGCCAAATCCTTAATATTTTTATTCTTCGTAATCCATTCTCCATTATCATCTTTAATTTTTTGAATATTATTTAAAGCTCTCTTTTTATTAACTAAAGCATGGAAATATCTAGTATTTGTATCACCACCCATAATATGTTTGGTAGTAGCTTTTTAGCGCTAAAGTGTCTTTCATGTTTTAAAAATAAATAAGTTTACCTTTCACCTCAGTCAAGTCCTTAATCTTAGTAGGATCAGACATAATAGAGACTTCAAGATCACAAACTATTTCTTTGATATTAGCAAAAACATTTTTAAAACAATGTTGTTCCATAAACCCAAATTTTATTTAAGTCTTTTAAGCTTAAACCAAAATCTATTCATCCCCATAATCGAATTGTTAGGATGTAAAGGTGCTTTCCAATTGTTAACCACAACATTAAAGAAATCAATTTGCTGAACCCACATGTTCTGAAATAAAAAATGAGAGAAATTTTTTAATCTATTAGAGTTATCTTTAATAGAAACCAAAAGAGGATCATGATCTGATAAGGTTCTACTTAAATGATCGATAGAAGTAATAGGCCATTATGTAATCCAATGAGTATTAAAAAGAATCCGGTCCAACCTTTGCCAAAGTCTAAAGTTTTGCCAAGTAAAATTTGAACCCTTAAAGCCAATATCAATCAAATTGCAATCAAGGATCATATTGGAAAATTCTTCCATGGAATGAATATTAGAGAGCAACCACAAGAGAATAAAATAGTGTTGAAATCCCCACCAACGAACTAAGGTTTATTGACAATGGTAACCAAATTCCTTAAATTTTCCCAAAGAAGATTTCTACCAGATCTATTACAAGATGCATTGACAAAAGAGCCCAAAACACAATAGTCACCATAAGATATTTGAGAAAAGGCAACTTGTTGAAAATCATTAAGAATAGAAACCTCCACAAAATTATTCCAAAAAAACCAAATTTTACTACTAACATTAGAGAAACATTTATTGAAATCGATCATTCTAACAACATGGTTAATTTTGTTTGCATGAATAAGAGGCTCCAAAATAATAAGTAAAGAAATATTATGAATACAACAAAGGTTTCTAATATTAATGAATAGTAGGGTATTGATCCCTCCAAAACAAGAAAATTAAACATAAGGAAATAAAAAAAGGGGTTAAGAAAAGGTTAATTAAGAGAGGAGGGAGGTCAGTAGATCTAGTGGTTTTAGATAATTTGGGAGGGATATTTTTAACATTTTTTTCTTTTTAGCATGATAAGTTTGAAAACCATTTTCTTTTCCCATATAATCATCATTCGTGAAGGATTTAGCAACATTAGTCACAAATTTAACAAAAGTCTTCTGTATACAAGTGAGTTCTCCTTCTTCCAAGTTACCAGAATTTATTAAGGAAAATGAGCATCGCGTATAGTAAGCGAGGGACCTGTAATAGATTTATTATGAAGGAAAGTGTGAACATCAAGCCGTCTTCTTCAACACCTAGATTATTTGACAAAACCAAATCTTTCTGAGAATTTAAATCATCCTTAACTAAAGTAAAGTAAAGTTTTTCAAAATGAATATCATGAGAAACAAAAGCCATATTATCTCTTGAATTTGAATGATGCATAACATTGATATCCTCATTAACATTTTCAATTAAAGCATCATTTTCATCAATCAAAACTGGTAAGGATGCTAGGATTGACTTAGAGGAAAAAGAATAATCTCCAAAAGTTTAGATAAATTATTATTTTCCACATTAGAAACCTTCAATTGCATAGAAGAAATAAGAGTTACAACAACCTTATTAGAAACATTCAATGAATCCCTTTTTTTTGAATTAACTTTTGATATTTAATAGTGGTTAGCCTAGGGTTAAGAATAATAGTTTCCTTAACAGGAATTTTCTTTTTTAGGTGACGATGCAGAATGAAATATTTAGAATTATCATGCTTGTGGATTTTATAATGTGAACAAAAGATAGGAAAATTTTTAAACTCAACATTTTGCATATAATTGTAATTTTAAGATCTGAACTAGATTTCTTTGGGGTGTTTCTTGGTAATGTCCAATTCAATAAGGATTCTAGCAAGAGAAGGTCAAGATTTTATAGCTGTTGCCTGATCAATTTGCAATGGCCAACCAAATAAAGCATCCATAATAAAAATGAATTCATGATTAATGAAATGTATTTGCAAATTAGGGAGAGAAATCCAAACTACAATGATTGGGGATTCCTCCCTAATATCAAATAGTGAAGTCCATTTCATCAACCTCATTTGGAAATTAAAAACAAAATAAGAACGATGAGCAAAAACACACGAGTAATCTAAATCATTTGTTAACTGAATCAAAATGTGGAAAGGATCAATTAAACTAATCATAACAACACCATAAAGTTTTATATTATGAAAGAAATAGCTATTATTTTCTAGATTCAGCTTATGAAGAGTAAACTTTCCAATCAAAGTGAATTCAAATGGCTTAGCAAGCTTTTCTACAATCAGATCAGAGCACATAACCATAGGCATGCCTTGAAAAGAAGTGAAACTAAGTTTCAGGGACTCACTGGAATACCTATCCTTACCAGTCAGGATGTCTTTGAATGATTTTGAAGAAGCCAAAGCCAAGGTAGTTGATGCCCTAGTTGGATCCATTGGATCCATTAGTGTCCCCCACAAAAACATCATGGAAGATGCCAAGCCACGACATCACTACAAGTAAAACATGAAAGTGGCCAATGGTCATTGATTCCTGAAGGAATCTAGTGAGAATCATGCTAAATAGCCATCAAGTAGCGACCAGAAAGACAAAAATGAGAGGGGAAAAGGGGAATCGCCAAAGCATGAGGTCGAGGGCTCGAGCAGCGGGTGGGTTTGGTGATTTGTACAAAGGGCAGGGATGTAGTCAATGTGAACTGATGACTCACGCTTACTAGAAATTTATGTTTTTGTTTAGATTTATTAGGTTTTAGGGTTTATGTTTATTTTTAAATTTATTTAGTTAATGTTCAAATTTAGGGTTTGGGGTTTAGGGTTTAGGGTTAGGGTTTAGGGTTTAGGATTTAGGGTTTAGGTGTAGGGATTAAGGTTAAGGGTTTAGGGTTTTAGGTTTTGGTTTTTAGGGTTTAGTTTAGGTTTGGGGTTTATGGTTTCAGTGGTTTAGGGTTTTAGTGGTTTTTTTAAATTAAAACAGAAGGTTTAGGTTTATTTATATTTATAACCTATATATTTATTTATTTATTTTTTTTATTATATTTAGGTTTATTTTTTTATTTTTATTTAGTTGTATTTATTTAGGTTTATTTAGGAGTTATGTTATTTTTGATTTAAGATTTTAGATATTTAAGGGTTTAGGTTAGGCCCAGGATTTAGGAAGGAGGGTGGCCCAGAGTAGGGTTTAGGTTTATGTGGTGGTTAGTGTGAGGGAGAGTTTGGCCTGGGTTTAGGGTGGCCTAGGGTTGAGTTTGGGTTTAGGTTTAGTAGTTTAGAGGGCTTTAGGGTTTAGGTCACTTATGGTTTAGGGTCAATTTGGATCTTTAATTTTTCTTTTAGGGTTTGCCTTTAGGTAGTTTATTTTTAAATTAAGTAAACTATTAGGTTTAGGATTTTTTGTTTATTTGGTTTAATTTTTTATTTATTTTAATTTATTTATTTTCTTTTATATTTAAGTTTATTTTATATTTTATTTAATTTATTTTATTTATTTTAATTTAGGTATTTTATTTTAGTTTATTTTTTTAGGTTTAGTTTAGGTTTATTTATTTTTAGTTTTTAATTTTTATTATTTTATTTTTAGGTTTATGTTTAATTTTTTTATTTTAGGTTTAGTTAGATTTTATTCTATTTTTTATTTAGGTTTAGGTTTTATTTTAGTTTATTATTTAGGTTTTATTTTTTAGTTTATTATTTATTTTTAGTTTATTTTATTTTTGGTTTTTAGGTTTTTTAGGTTTATTTATTTTAGTTTAGTTTCTTTATTTAGGTTTCGGTTTATTTTATTTTGTTTATTTTTGGTTTAGGATATTTTATTTATTTAGGTTTATTTTTTAGGTTTTATTTAGTTATTATTTTATTTTAGGTTTTATTTTTTATTTTCATTTAGTTTTATAGTTTTATTTTTTATTTTATTTTAGTTTAGTTTTTATTTATTTATTTTATTTTTATTTTTATTTTATTTTATTTTTAGTTTATGTTTTATTTATTTTATTTTATGTTTTATTTAGTTTAGGTTTAGGTTTTAGGAGGGTGGTGGTTTATGGTTTAGGGTGTTTAGGGTTTATGGTTTAGGGGTAGGTTTAGGGTTTTTTTATTATTTTTTATTTTATTTAGGGTGGTTTAGGGTTTAAGGTTTAGGGTTTAGGTTTTAGTTTAGGGTTTTAGTTTTGTTTTTTTAATAGAGAACAAATTCATATTCTACATTTCTTCTTTTTGATTTCAATAACTATGTAACACACCAAGTTTTCTAAGACACAAGCGATGACATAGATCAATAATGAGCATGCACAAAACAAATCAAAAAGCCTAGATAACTAGAACCTCTCTATAAAGACACACTCCAAAATAGCATCGGATCGGTCGCTCTTCATTTCTTAGTTCCATTAGAACCACACCTCTCGAAAGGGATCCACCATCATATCCCATCTCTCTCGGCCACCACCATGGATGTAACCTCCATTGTTCCTCCCACCTCCATAACCACCATTGCTCCGACCACTACCTCCATATCCCCCACCACCACTGCGATAATCGCCACCTCCACCTTTGCCTCTACCACTAGATCTAGATTGACCCTAGTTGAGTGATGTTCTCCAAGGTTCTCGCCCATTCTTAGGTTTAGGTTTAGTTTATTAGTTTTAGTGTTAGTTTATTTTAATTAATTTAGTTACTTTAAGTTTAGGTTTAGGTTTGGGATTTAGAGTTTAGGAGTTTAGGAGATTTGGTTTAGTGTTTATGATTTTAGGGTGGTGGGGTTTAGGGTTTAGGTTTAGGTTTATGGTTTTAGATTTGGTTGGGAGCATGCAGGCAGGTAGGTAGTGTGGAGGAAGGTTTAGGGTTAATAGGGTTAATGTTTACAAGAGGTAGGATTTAGGATTTAGGTTTTTAAATGCAAACCAGTTTAGTTTATTTGGTTTAAGGGTTTAGGGTGTGGATGATGTGGAGGGTATGATGGGTGTGGGTTTAGGGTCATTTGTTTTAGGTTTATGGTTTATTTAGTGTAGTTAGTGGTAGGTTTAGGGCCTAGGTTGTAGGTTTAGCATTGTAGGTTTATTAGGGTTTAGGGGTTTAGGTTTTAAGGTTTAGGGTTACAGATTTTTTTATTTTTTTATTTTTATTTTTAGAGATTAGGGTTTACGGTTAAGGTTTTAGGTTTAGGATTCAGGTTTTAGTTTAGTGTTTAAGGTTTTTGTTTATTTATTTAATAAAGAATAAATTTAGATTCAACATTTCTTCTTTTCAATTTCATCAACCTAGTAACACACCAAGTTTCCTAAGACATAAGTGATGACATAAATCAAAAATGAGCATACATAGAGCAAATCAAAAACCCTAGATAACTAGAATAATCACTATCTTAAAGACACAATCCATAAGTAGCAGATCGAGTTGGTTCTTCGTTTCTCCAAGACTCCATCAACCACCATGACCTCTGCTGGGATCCACCATCATATCCCCGATCTCTCCTCCATCACCACCACTCTTATAACCTCCCACGCTCTCCATAACCACCAATGCTTTGACCACCACCTCCATATCCACCAAGCCACTGTGATCCCCCAACACCACTACAACCACCACCGCCTCGCTTCGCCTCACCTTGCCTCAATCTCAGATCTAGACAAGCTTTGATGGTGATGTTCCTCCCATCAAGGTTCTACCCATTCTTGGGGTTTAGATTTAGGTTTATTAGTTTTATAGTTTATTTATTTTTAATTTACTATTTTAGTTTAGTTTGTTTGGTTTGGGGTTTAGGGTTTAGGGTTTAGGGTTAGGGTTTAGTATTTAGGGTTTAAGGTTTAGGGTTTAGAGTTTTAGGGTTTATTCTTTTAACATTTAGGATTTAGGGTTTAGGATTTATGGTTTAGGATTTAGGGTTTAGTGTTTAGTGTTTTTTAAAAAAATTAAGTAAATAGGTAGGTTTAGGTTTATTTAGTTTAATTTTATTTATTTATATTTATTTTATTATTTATTTTATTTAGGTTTTTTTTATTTTTTTATTTAATTTAATTATTTTAGGTTTATTTATTTTAGTTTAGTTTTATTTTATTTATTTTAGTTTAGGTTTAGTTTACTTTATTTTATTTTATTTCATTTTATTTTAGGTTTAGGTTTTATTTTATTTTTGATAGGTTTCTTTAGGTTATTTTATTTATATTTAGGTTTATTTTAGGTATATTTTTTTTGTTTTAGGTTTAGGTTTATTTTACTTTATTTTATTTTATTTAGTTTGGTTTATTTATTTGTTTAGGTTTAGGTTTTTTTTTATTTTTAGTTTAATTTATTTTAGTTTAACTTTAGGTTTATTTTATTTTGTTTATTTTAGTTTTAAGTTTTAGGTTTTTTATTTTATTTATTTTTATTTATTTAGTTTAAGTTTTCAATTTATTTATTTTATAGGTTTATTTAGTTTAGATTTATTAGGTTTTAGGTTTAAGGTTTTGAGGGGGGTTTATGGTTTAGGGTTTAGGATTTGGGGGGGTTTAGGTTTACAGTAGGTTTAGGTTTAGGGTTATGTTTAGTTTTTAAATCAAATAAACTACTAGTTTATGTTTATTTAGTTTATTTATTGATTTTTTATTACTTTTATTTTATTTTATTTTTTAAGTTTATTTTATTTTATTTAGTTTAGTTTATTTATTTTAGTTTATTTATTTTTAGTTTAAGTTTATTTTATTTTATTTATTTTTTAGGTTTAGTTTTTTATTTTAGTTTAGTTTATTTTTTTATTTTAGTTTAGGTTTTATTTTTTTTATTTTTAGGTTTAGGTTTAGGTTTTTTTTATTTTATTTTTAGGTTAATGTTTTAGATTTTTTTAGGTTTATTTTTAAGTTTATTTTAGTTTAGTTTAGGTTTATTTTAGTCTATTTTTATTTAGTTTAGGTTTAAGTTTAGGTATTTTAGGGGTTTAGGTTTATTTATTTATTTTATAGGTTTAGGTTTATTTTAATAGTATTTTTTTATTTAGGGTTTAGTATTTATTAATTTAGGTTTTATTTTAAGTTTAGGTTTATTTTTTTAGTTTTTAGGTTTAGGTTTAGTTTATGTTTTATTTTATTTTATTTAGGTTTTAGGTTTTATTTAATTTAGGTTAGGTTTTATATGGTTATGGTTTTGGTTTAGGAGGTAGGGTTTAGGGTTTAGGGTTTAGGGTTTAGGGTTTAAGGTTTAGAGTTTTAGTGTTTAGGGTTTAATGTTTAGGGTTTAGGGTTTAAGGTTTTTAGGGTTTAGGGTTTAGGTTTTAGAGTTTAGGTTTTAAGTTTAGGGCTCAGTTTTAGTTTAGGGTTTAGGGTTTTTAGTTTTTTTAAATAGAGAGCAAATTAAGATTCAACTTTTCTTTATTTTGATTTCATCAACCAAGTAACACACCAAGTTTTCTAAGACTCAAGTGACATCATAGATAAAAAATGAGATCGCATATTCACCAAAGACTCCGGATCCCCGATCGCCCTCCTCCTCCATAATAATGCTCCAACCACCATGCCCATATCCACCAAGACACCTCCAGATCCCACCACCACTGTATAACCTCCACCTCCACCTTCTCCGCACACTAGATCTGGGATAGCCTTTGTGATGTTCTGTCGTTCCCCATTCTTAGGGTTTAGTTTACTACATTTTTAGGGTTTAAGTTTATTTTTTATTTATTTAGTTACTTCAGTTTATGTTTAGGGTTTGGGGTTTAGGGTTTGGGGTTGGGTTGTAGGTAGTTTTAGGTTTAGGGTTTAAAAGTTAAGGTTTTTTTTAAATTAAGTAAACTAGGTTTAAGTTTATTTAGTAAATTTAGTTTATTTTTTTATTTATTTTAGTTTACTTTATTTTTATTTTTATTTAGGTTTATTTTTTTATTTTTATTTAGTTTAGTTTATTTATTTTAGGTTTATTTATTTTATTTTTGGTTTTATTTAGTTTATTTTTTTAGCTTTATGTAGTTTATTTTAGTGAGTTTTATTTTATTTTATTATTTAGGTTTTATTTTTTTTATTTTTGGTTTAGGTTTAGGTTTTATTTTATTTTTTTAGGTTTATTTTTAGGTTTTATTTTAGGTTTATTTTATTTTATTTTTTTTTATTTTAGGTTTTTATTTTAAGTTTATCTATTTTATTTAGTTTAGGTTTAGGTTTAGGTTTAGTTTATTTAGGTTTAGGTTTTATTTATTTTAGTTTAGTTTATTTTAGTTTAGGTTTAAGTTTATTTTGTTTATTTTTTTATAAGTTTTTTTTTTAGTTTTTTTGTTAGGGTTTAGGTTTTTTTTATTTTTTGGTTTATTTTTTAGGTTTTTATTAAGTTTATTTTATTTTATTTTGGTTTATTTTATTTTATCTTTTAGTTTTATTTTATTTAGGTTTTTATTATTAATAGGTTTATTTATTTTATTTAGTTTATTTTTATTATCTTAATATAGGTTTAGGTTTAGGAAGTTTAGTTTAGGTTTAATTTTATCTTATTTTTGGTTTTATTTATTTATCTTAGTATAGTTGATGTAGCATTTAGGGCTCAGGCCTAGGGCCTGTGGCCTGGATTTGGGCCAGTTTTAGGCTTTAGGGTTTGCTCAGATTTAGTCAGCTTTAGGCTTAGGGTTTAGGTTAGTCAGGGTTTTCCTGCTTTGTGGCCTGGATTTTGTAGTTTTGTATTTTATGGTAGCGAGTGGCTTGGGTTGCCTTAGTTTAGAGCCAGGTTTAGGGTTAGGGTGGTTGGGTGGGTTAGGTAAGTCAGGGTTTAGGTTTGGGGTTTAGGGTTTGGGGTAGGTCAGATTGTTTAGTGGCTCAGGTGGGTTTAGGGTTTAGGATTTTTAACAATTAAGCAAACCGATAGGTTTGGGTTTATTTAGTTTATTTAGATATTTTTTTTATTTATTTTAGTTTTTTTTTTATTTTACTTTTAGTTTATTTTTATTTTATTTAGTTTACTTTATTTATTTTAGTTTAGGTTTTAATTTTAGTTTATTTTTATTTAGGTTTAGTTTATTTTTTTTTAGTTTAGTTTTATTTTATTCCATTTTAAGTTTAGTTTTTTTTTTATTTTTTTAGGTTTAAGTTTAGGTTTTATTTTATTTTTAGGTTTATTTTAGCTTTTATTTTATATTTTGGTTTTATTTTTTTAGTTTAGGTTTAGTATATTTTAATTTATTTTATTTTATTTAGTTTAGTGTTTAGTTTAGTTTATTTTAGTTTTGGTTTAGGTTTATTTCTTTTAGTTTAGTTTAATTTAGCTTAGGTTATTTATTTATTTTATTTTATTTTAGTTTTTTTTTAGATTTAGGTTTTCCATTAGTTTTAGGTTTTATTTTTACTTTGAGGTTTTTTTTTTAGGTTTTTATTTAGGTTTTTATTTTATTTTATTTATTTATTTTATTTTAAGTTTAGTTTTATTTTATATTTGGTTTTATTCATAGGTTTATTTTTATTTCATTAGTTTTTTATTTATTTATTTTTAGTTTATTTTATTTTATTTTATTTTAGGTTTAGGTTTAAAGTAGGTTTAGGTTAAGGTTTAGTTTATGTTTATTTTATTTTATTTTATTATTTTTTGGTTTAGGTTTATTTATTTATTTTCTTTTAGGTTTTATTTAGTTTAGGTGTTTAGCTTTTAGGGTTCTTTTAAGGCTGGGTTTAGTTAGAGAGTTTAGGGTATGGGGTTTGGTTTGGGGTTTTGTTTAGTGTTTAGGGTTTAGGGTTTAGGTTTAGGGTTAGATTTAGGTTTAGGGTTTGGGGTTTAGGTTGGGTTTAGGGTTTAGGGTATGATTTAGTTTTAGGTTTTGGATTAGGTTTTAGTTTTGGGTTTAGGTTTTGGTTTTAATAGAGAACAAATTCAACATTTTTTTTTATTTCATAAACCAAGTAACAAGTTTACCAAGACACAAGTGATGACATAGATAAAAAATGTGCATATCCACCAACACCTATCCCCCACCACTCCTCCGCTCATAACGACCACCACCCCACCACCACCATCAAAATCCCACGCCACCATGATAATCGCTGCCTCCACCTTCGCCTCCACTGCCAGATCTAGATTGAGCTTGGTTGACGTTGATGTTCATGCCAAGGTTCTGCCCACTCTTAGAGTTTAGGCAGTTTATTAGGTTTTAGGGTTTATGTTTATTTTTTTTAAGTTATTTAGTTACTTTAGGTTTAATTTTAGGGTTTGGGGCTTAGAGTTTATGGTTTGGGTTAGCATTTAGGGTTTAAGGTTTAGGGTTTAGATTTAGGTTTAGTTTTGGGTTTTAGGTTTATTCTTTTTATTTAGGGTTTAGTGGTTGGATTTTAGGTGTAGGGTGTAGGGAGGTGGGTTTAGGTTTAGGTTTATGGAGGGTTTAGGGTTTAGGATATAATTTAGTTTTTTAAATTAAACCGACAGAGTTTATTTAATATATTTAGTTTATTTATTTATTTTAGTTTAATTTATTTTTATTAGGTATATTTTATTTTATAGTTAGTTTATTATTTTAGGTTTATTTATTTTAGTTTATTTTTTATCTTTAGTTTTGGTTTAGTTTATTTTATTTTTAGTTTAGTTTATTTTATTTTAGGTTTAGGTTTAGGTTTATTTATTTTGGTTAAGTTTAAATTTAGGTTTATTTTTTATTTATTTTAGTAGGTTTAGGTTTATTCTTTGCTTATTTTATTTTATTTAGGTTTATTTATTATTTTATTATTATTTTAGTTTAGGTTTAGGTTTATTTAGGTTTATTTTTTAGGTTTAGGTTTTACTTAATTTTATTTTATTTTATTTTATTATTTATTTTTTTATTATTTTATATTTATTTATTTTTATTTTAAGTTTAGTTTTATTTTATTTGTTTTATTCAGGTTTATTTTATTTTAATTTAGTTTAGGTTTTATTTATTTTAATTTTAATTTATTTTATTTTCTTTATATTATTTTAGGTATAGGTTTAGCTTTAGTTTTAGATTTTATTTTATTTTTATTTTTGTTTTTTTATTTTATTTTATTTAGGTTTTATTTAGTTTAGGTCTTGATTTTAGGGTTTAGGGTTTAGGTTTTAGGGTCTTA
This sequence comes from Cymbidium sinense, assembly GCA_021442155.1. Taxonomy (NCBI): domain Eukaryota; kingdom Viridiplantae; phylum Streptophyta; class Magnoliopsida; order Asparagales; family Orchidaceae; genus Cymbidium; species Cymbidium sinense. Next base: position 210,510,226 of record CM038216.1, read on the forward strand.
AAGTTTAGTTTAGGGTTAGGGTCAGTTTAGGGTTTAGGTGGTTTGGCTTTAGTGTTAGGGTTTGGTAGCTTTTAGGTTTAGAGTTTAGTTAGTGGGTTTAGGTTTAGGGTTTAGGGAGGTCAGGGTGGAGGGTAGGGTTTAGGGAGTGTAGGTCAGTGGGGTCAGTTTAGGGATAAGTTAGGTCAGCCTGGGGCCTTAGGGTATGTTTAGGGTGTAGGTCAGTTAGGGTCAGGTTTAGGGTTTTAAAAAAAAAACAAACAGGTTAAGATTTATTTTTATTTAGTTTATTTTATTTTATTTTAGATTTTATTTATTTAGTTCATTTTATTTTAGTTTATTTTATTTAGGTATTTATTTTAGTATTTTAGGTTTAGTTTATGTTATTTTGTAGTTTTTATTTTTATTTTATTTTTTGGTTTAGGTTTATTTTATTTTTTTAGTGGGTTTTATTTTATTTTTTTTTAGGTTTAGATTTTAGGTTTTATTTTACATTTTATTAGTTTAGGTTTAGGTTTATTTTAGTTTATTTTAATTTATTTAGTTTAGGTTTAGGTTTCTTTTATTTATTTTAGCTTGGTTTAATTTAGTTTAAGTTTAGGTTTATTTTATTTTGTTTTATTTTAAGTTTAGTTTTTTTTATTTTATTTTAGGGTTTAGGCTTTATTTTATTTATTTTAGGTTTTTCTTTAAGTTTACATTTTTAGGTTTAGTTTATTTAGTTTTATTTTATGTTTATTTTATTTTATTTTATGTTTGGGTTTATTTTATTTAAATTTTTTATTTTAGGTTTATTTTATTTTTATTTTAAGTTTTTTATTTATTTTATCTTATTTTAGTTTTATTTTTATTTATTTTATTTTTTTAGGTTTAGGATTTTTGTTTAGGTTTTATAATATTTATTTTTTTTATTTTATTTAAGATCAGGTTTTTATATTTTATTTTTATTTATTTAGAGTTTTTAGGATCAGTAGCAGGGCCTGGGGTTTAGAGAGTTTAGGTTTTTAGAGGGCCCAGGTTTAGGGATTAGGTAGGGTTTTAGGGTGAGTGGGTAGGGTAGGTCATCAGTTATAGTTTTATATACATTAGGATTTTTTTTAGGTTTCAGAGAGGTTTAGGTTAAGGTCAGTAGTAGGAGAGTTTTTTGTGGAGTTTGGCTCAGTTTAGTTTAGGTTTTAGTTTAGGATTTAGTGGTGTGAGTAGTGGTGGTTTAGGGTTTAGGGTTTAGGGTTTAGGGTTTTAAGGTTTAGCATTTTGTGGTTGGGGGGTTTCTGGGAGTTTTGGGTTTAAGGTTTGTGGTTTAGTTTTAAGGTTTAGGTTTTAGTTTAGGGTTTAGGGTTTTGTTTTTTTTAAATAGAGAACAAATTTAGATTCAACATTTCTTCTTTTCAATTTCATCAACTAAGTAATGCACCAACTTTTTTAGGACACAAGCGATGACATAGATAAAAAATGAGCACTCATAGAGAAAATAAAAAACCCTAGATAACTAGAAACGTCTCTACTGTAAAGACACAATTCCATAAGCAGTAGATCGGATCGGCTGTTCTTCAATTTCTCTAGTTCTAAATAGAACCACCCCGACCTCTCAAGTAGTGGGATCCACCATCATATCCTCGATCTCTCCCTCCGCCACCACCATGGCTATAACCTCCATCACTCCTCCCACCTCCATAACCACTGCTCACCACCACCTCCATACCCACACACCTCCAGATCCCACCACTATGATAATCAGCCTCCACCTTCATTTTACCCTAGATCTAGATTAAGCCTAATTGAGTGATGTTCGTAGTCAAAGTTCTACGCCCATTCTTGAGTTTAGGTTTAAGTTTATTAGGTTTATTATTTTATTTTATTTTTTTTAATTTATTTAGTTACTTTATGTTTAGGTTTAGGGTTTGATTTAGGGTTTAGGGTTTAGGGTTTAGGGTTTGGGTTTAGAGTTTAAGGTTTAAGGTTTAAGGTTTAGGGTTTTTTAAGGTTTAGGGTTTAGGGTTTAATGTTGTACATTTAGGGTTTAGGGTTTACAGTTTAGGGTTTAGGATTTTGGATTTATTGTTTTTTTTAATTAAGTAAACTGGTAGGTTTAAGTTTATTAAAATTATTTAGTTTATTTTTTATTTGTTTTAGTTTATTGTAATTTTTATTTTTATTTAAGTTTATTTTTTTATTTTATTTTAGTTTAGTTTATTTGTTTTAGGTTTATTTATTTTATCTTAGGTTTCTTATTATAGTTTTTTTTTACGTTTAAGTTTATTTTTTATTTGAGTTTTATTTTATTTTATTTTTTAGGTTTAGGTTTTATTTTTATTTTAGGTTCAGTTTAGGTTTTATTTTTTATTTATTTTTTTGTTTAGGTTTTTTTTTATTTTAGTTTATTTTAGGATTTATTTTTTTTAGTTTATTTTATTTTATTTAGTTTAGGTTTAGGTTTAGTGTATTTTAGGATTAGTTTAGGTTTTATTTATTTTAGTTTATTTCTTTTTAGTTTATGTTTATGTTTATTTTAATTTTTTTTTTAATTTTAGGTTTAGGTTTTTTTTAGTTTAGGGTTTAGGTTTTATTTTTTATTTTTAGGTTTATTTTAAGGTTTATGTTTTAGGTTTAGATTTTATTTAGTTTTAAATTTTATTTTAGGTTTATTTTATTTTTATTTAATTTAGTTTATTTTATATGGTTTTATTCATAGGTTTATTTTATTTTTTTAGTTTAGGATTTATTTTATTTTAGATTATTTTATTAGATTATTTTATTTTATTTAGTTTAGTTTAGTCTTCATGTATTTATTCTCTTTATTATATTTTATTTAGGTGGTTGTTTATTTATTCATTTTATTTTAGGTTTAGGGTGGTCAGTTAGGTTTAGGGTAGAGGGTGGTGGAGACAGGTAGGGTCATAGGTTGGGAGTGGCTCAGGGTTTGTGGATTTAGGGTCAGGATCACAGTGGATCTGGGAGGGTTTAGAGGGTCAGCTTAGGGTTTAGAGTTTAGGAGTTTAGGAGGGCTTTAGTAGGATTTAGGGTTACCATAGGGTAGATTTAGGTTTAGGGTTAGGTTTAGAGGTTTGGGTTTAGTTTAGTTTGATAGTTTAGGTTTTTTTAGGTTTATGAAGGTTTAGTTTAGAGTTTAGGTTTAGGTCTTATGGTTTAGGGTTTATGGTTTGTGGTTGTGGTTTTTAGGGTTTTTGGTTTAGGGTTTATGGTTTAAGGTTTAGGGTTTAGGGTTTAGGGTTTCTATAGTATAGGGTTTAGGGTTTAGGATTTATGTTTAGGGTTCAGGGTTTAGTTTAGGGTTTAGAGTTTTTGGATTTTTTTTTACAGAGAAGAAATTCATGTCAACATTTCTTCTTTTAGATTTTATCAATCAAGTAACACACCAAATTTTCTAAGACACAAGTGATGACATAGATAAAAAATGAGCATGCATAGAGCAAATCAAAACCCTAGATAACTAGAACCGTCTCTAATGTAAAGACACAGTTCCATAAGCAGTCAATCGGTCATTCTTCTTTCTAATCTCCATCAAAACCACCGGCCTCTTAGTAGGGAGATCTCATATCCTGGATCTCTCCCTTGCCACCACCATGAATAACCTCCGCCGCTCCTCCCGCCTCCATCCATCGCCCACCACCACCTCCATTTCCACCAAGACTCTAGATCCCCACCACCACTGCGATAACCACCACCTCCCCCTTCACCTCCACCGCCAGATCTAGATTGAGCTTGGTTGACGATGATGTTCCTGCCATCATGGTTATGCCTATTCTTAGGGTTTAAATTTTTTTAAAAGAAATTTGGGGAATTTTATTACCACAAAGAAAAGTAATGAAAGTCCTTGAGGGGTAAATCTCTAAACTAATGCTGAAAGAGCCATAATAAGTCCTAAAGAGATAAACCCCCTAACTATTACAATAATATAAGAAAAAAAATAAAAGAAAAACCAAATCAGCAACAACAACATATCCATGTGCGCAATAGCAACATCTAGTAGGTCCTTTTGATACCAGCAAGATCCACCAATAAGATTCTCCCAACTTATAAAAGAAATCAGAACATACTAATGAAAGGATCAAGAAATTAAGCAAGCATAAAGAGTATGACCAAAGAAATGAAGCAAAGTAAAAAAGGCCCTAGCTCAGTTATATTCATCTCAAGGAGCAACACTATATGTAAGCATCCAAGCTCTCGATGAAGGGTTACAATTACATATAGTGCTACCAGCCAAAAGAAGATAGAGAGAGAAACATCAAGGTCATCATTGCCAGCATACCTCTAGTAGCCCATCATCCCAAGTCCATCATCTTGAAGGTCGCAAACCTCCAAGCAGAATATAAAGCCAACCACAAAGCCACCAAAATAAATAAGCCCAATAAGGCAGAAAATCAACAAACCATCAGGGACTAGCAGTAGCAGTAGGAACACCACCAAAGAAGAATGACAACATCAAAGGGAGCAAGCATCATGACCTTAACAACACAAACTAAGACCAAAAAAGAGAAAACACAAGAGCTCATTCCTCCACTAGCAATAAAAGGCGAAGGCTATCACCCAAACCAAAAGAAAGGAAGCATTAGCAGCCAAGAGAGGAGAACCATACCAGTAGTATGCCAACAAGCATGTCACCAACAGAGCAGGAAAGAAAAGCCAAAACAGCCACCCATCCAACCAACCCAGCTAGCCAACATAGCCTCCTAGCCAACCACCACAATAGCAGAAAATCCAAATCAGTGAAAAGACCTATAACATCCATCATGCCAAAACAACCCAAGACAACCAGGGAAAGGGTAGAAGCAAACAACAACATCTACCAAACCCAATCAGATCCATGGAAATTCTAATCCAGGTGAGGTAAATAGCTAGCCAAAAACAAAATTAAGCAAAGATAGTAAGATAGACTAAAAGCCATCCATCAGGAGTAGTTGCAATACAAGAGGAACATCACCAAAGCCAACATAAAAAAGGAGAAGAAATACCGATGAGTGCAAGCATCATAATCACAACCAAGTTAGGCACCAATACACCAAACCATGTCACCAGATCCCAAAGCAAAATAACAGCCACTAAATAACCATCAACCAACCAACCCAAAATAACAACAAAAATAAAAGCAGCTATAGCTAAGAGAGGAAGACCATTATAGGAAGAGGCAAAAATCATAACCAAAAGAAATAAAATAAACCAAAGAAAATCTCCCTCAAACCCAATCAATAAAAAAAAAAAAATAATAATAAATAACCTCCACCTTACCAAATTAATTCAAAATTAGACCACCAATAGCCCTCGATGCCACCAGAAGAAGAAATCACCAACACATACCAACCTAGCCAACATAGCCACCCATCTAGCCAATGGCATCCACCAACCACCACAGTAGCAAAAAATCCAACTCAGTTAAGGAAGCCACTAGCCTAGAAATATGGCAAACCCCATACAAAAAATAGCAGGAAAAGCCACCAACGAAATGAAGGTCACCAAAAACAACCAACCAATAATAATCAACCAGCCAAGCAAATAACAACTACCAAGATAAAAAAACCAAAACAACCCAGGCAGAAAAAATAGGAACCATCAAGTAGCAACCACTAGGCCAACCTAAACAACATTTAAGATAATTTAACCTCAAAATGAACCTCGTGAAGTGTGCATTTATAGTAGCTTCAAGAAAATTCCTTGGGTTTGTTATCCGACACCAAGGAATCATAATCGATCCAGAGAAGATCAAGGTGATATTAGAAATGCCACCCCATAAAAGTTTAACTTAACTCAGATCATTCCAAGGACGGTTAGCATATCTAAGATGCATTATATCTAACATATTAGGAAGATGTTAGCCATTCTCAACATTTGTCAAAATGGATGACAAGTTCAAGTGGTATGGCAAGTGTGAGCGTGCCTTCGAAGACATCAAGCATTACTTGATGACATTGTTGGTTCTAGTCGCTCATACTTTACACTGTTATGTTAGATGACTCCCTTGATGCTTTGTTGGTCCAAGCCAATGATGAAGGGATGGAAAATGCACTCTACTACCTTAGTCATCATCTGATCCCTACTGAGTCTAACTATCCACCCACTAAGAATCATTGTCTAGCTTTAATCTTTGCATTCCAAAAGCTACATCACTACATGCTTCCTCATAAGGTGAATTTAATTTCAAGGATCAATCCACTACAATATCTCATGACATGGTCGATGCTATCCGAATTGTTGGCATGATGGTCCATGATCATCTCACGCTTGACATTACCTTCGCATTCCTGTGGTGAAAGGATAAGTAGGATTTCTTACACACCCACTTATTGTTGACTTTCCTTTTAGTGATGATCTCCCCAATGAATAAATCATGAACTGAGGAGATAATAGAATTCACCACTGGGAGATGTACTTTGATGGTAAGGCTTCCTCTCAAAGAGGAGAAGAACCACAATCTATTATTCCAAGAAAGGCAAGGATAGGAACAATTCTCTTAACACAGGACCGCGATATGATTAGATTCTCATATCATCTGTCCAATCTTTGCACCAATAATGAAGTCAAATATAAGGCTTTAATTGTTGATATGGAGTTAGTCGTTATTCCAATCATCTAGAACATCAACATCTTTAGGGATTCTCAGCTAATGATCAATCAAATCTCTAGGTCTTATAAGGTTATAAAGCCCAAGTTTCATCACTACCACAAGTACACTATGGAGTTGTTGGCCCAAATGTCAAAGGTTACCATTTATAAGATTTCTTGAGGAGACAACATCATAACGTATGCTTTAGCCAGCCAAGGAGTTGGCATGTAGAGATGAGTCCATAATAATGGTCCAAAATAGAAGCCTTATTTATTGTGAACTCATGAAAAATTACTATCTTAAAGGAGAAGTTGCCATTGCCAAGAAGTATGGGGAGTTAGATTGGAGGTAACCATTCATAAATTACCTAAATAAAGGAAAACTACCTCAAGAGAAGTCCTAAGCCCATCAGATGAAGTAGATAGCTCTTTCATATGCTCTTATGGATGGTGTCTTGTACCATCGATCTTTCGATCATATGTGGTTACATTTTTTATATAAGCACGAAGCCATAAGATCATGATTGAGGTACACTAAGTATTATGTGGAGCCAACCAATCTAGTATGATGATGAATTCCAAGATCAAGAGACTAGGATACTTCTGGCCATCAATGATCAAAGATTGCATGGATATTAGCGATGCCACCAATGTCAAATATATGGTGTGTCCTACACAAACCACCCAACATTCTACATCCTACATTGGCCTTCATGTTAGGGCATAGTCTGATAGATCCTCCTTCTTTCAAGGGTCATCAATTCATCTTAGCTACTACTTACTACTTTTCCAAATGGGCAAAGGTGATTACGCTCAGAGAGGTCATAACTCAACATGTGCTCTAGTTTTTTAGGAATCATATCGTATATAGGTTCGGAGTGCCTCGATGAATGATATCTGATATTGATACTGCATTCAAGAGCAATAAGATTGACAACTTTTCTCAGAGGTATAGCATGGATTGGAGATATTCTACCATTAACTACTTGAGGGCAAATGACTTAGCAGAAACCTTCAATAAAACTCTCATCCAAATACTAAAGAAGACACTCAACAACAATAAGCAAAGTGGCATGAGCAGTTAGCTGAAGTCTTGTGGGCCTACCACACCACATATCGAACTCTAACTCAGTCTACTCCTTTCTCCTTAGTATATGAGTCTGAAGCCATTCTACTATTAGAACCATTAGAAGTCCCAACTCCCATCACTAAGGATAGCTATGTGTAGCAAGATCACAATAGAGCATAATGCCAAGTTGCGGTTAGAAGAGCTTGAAGGTTTGGAGAAGAGATGTCTATGGGCATGCCAAAACCTCGAGTTATACAAAGCGAAAATGATTCAAGCTTACAATAAGTTAGTCCATCATAGCGCATTTCAAGTAGGTGAGCTTAATTTACTTATAAGATGGGAGGCAAGTTTGAACCCACTTAGGAAGGCCTTTTTTCCTTAGAGAAGGCTTACCAATGAAGATCTTATCAGCTTTTTAATCATAAGGGAGAGCACCCAATCAATGGGCTCTACTTAAGGAAATATGATAAATCATTTTTGAAATTTCCATTTTGAATTCAATCTCTTCCATGGTGAAAGTATTCTTGTTTGTGAATCTGCCAAGATGTGTTTATTATAGGTGTAAGGAACTCGAGTAGCGTCCTATCCTTCATTGAAACAACACAAACACAAACTACACATAAACATATAAAACAAACTCATATCTTTTTTCTTGGGCTACTTTGAGTTGAGATAATGCCCTCAATAACACTCACTCAATAGCTGCTCCTAGTCGGCCTGACGTACTACCCTGCTAGTGTGTCACCCTAGTGATCTTCTTTCTTTGGAGGATGTAAGTTTGCTACTCTTTCTTTCCTTACTTGGCCACTGCACATCGATTAGTGCCTTATTAGTTTGGTAGGCCTTACTATGTGGCTGGTAAGCTACCTAATGTTGGCTTTGTTTAAGAAGATGTGAGTCTGCTATGCTTTCTTCTTAGATTAGCCTTCATGCACTGTCTTGGTCGACTATATTTAAGGTTTATGATAAGTCCCGTAGAGTCTCCTTCCCTCCTGATTTCTTCAAGTCTGGGTCCTATCCTTCCTTAGAGCTCCTTGCTTAGTACTCACTCTAGGTTAGATAGCATCTGTCCTATCGACGATAGACTATCTCGATGATCAGTTCCGCTTGGAAAGTTGTAAGAATACATGCTTTCTTTCCATATTGATCATTGCACATTAGCGGGGACCTTAGGCTAGTTGGTTCTCTCTATGCTGATGGATACACCTTAGGTTGGTTGGTTCTCACACCTTACGATACACCACTCATAGAAGATATAAGTCTGCTATGCTTTCTCCTTGAGTTGGCCACCTTACACCTATAAGCCTTGCTTTTTAGAGCTCAGGATAACACCCCTAACCGCACCTCCCCTGTGGACACTATATTTGGATCACGCCCTTTGCAACCCCATTTAGACACTACCTGAGTTACTATCGAATTGGACAGTTCCCCTTTCCTAGTAACCACCCCTACGGTTATAGAATATGTATTGTGGATGTCTAAATTCTCTCTTCATCCAGTAAATCTGAGATAGGTCAAGGCCAACATAACCCCTTCTTAGTGTGGTCCCTCGCACACTAATAGGGTCCACGCAAACATATAGACAAAATTTATATTCACTTATGGATTAGGAGGACACCCGTAGCAGTATTTTTTCCCAAGCAGGCATCATATCTTTAGGGTAGTGTCAAAAAACTCACTTTAGTAATCGCCTAACTACTCTTAAGATGATATAAGTCCCCACATTCAAGACACCCTAAGTCGGTTCTATTTGTGCTACAATGTGTCGCCCGTGGGTGTGTTCCTACTTTAGAAGATGTAAGTCCGCTATGCCTTCTTCTAGCAACAGTATCACACCAAAAGGCAACCCTTAGGTTGGCTCTACCCCACGGCCAATAGACTATCCCTTTAGATTTGTAAATCTGAGATAAGACAAGTCTGATATAGCCTTTTCTTAGTAGGTCCATCACACCCTGACATGGTCCATAAATTAAATCTATCAAACATAATCAAGCTCAAATCCACAGCGGATATGCCCTCAATTCAAAATCAAACTAAACCAAATAAACCATATCAAATCACATGTAATTAAGATAAATTAATCCTTACTACTTTTGAATTGACATAAGTCTCTAGCAACATTCACTCGGTAGTCTCCCTAAGTTAGGTTCAATTTGTTGTGCATCCAATAGGTAACCCCAGCCATTGTTCCTCACTTTGTAAGATGTAAGTCTGCTATGCCTTCTTCCTAGCACAGTCATTGCACACTGAAATGTAACCCCTTAGGTTGGCTAGCTCTACCCCACAATTGGTAGACTATCCCATTGGATTTGTAAATCTGAGAAAGGTCAAGGAAAATATAGCCCTTTCTTAGTAGATCCATCACACACTAACATGGTCCATACATTAACTCAAATTAAATTAAACTCGATTTGATTTTCTCGAGTGGAGTTAAATCACATTCTTCTCCCTAGTGGAGCCCCAAATCATATATAAACAAGTCAAACAAACAAATCAAATTCAAAACTAACCTCCCATAGTGAAGCCAAATTAAAACAACTCCCTTTGTAGAGCCTAAATCATAGAAATCAAAACAAACTCTTATTCCCAGCAAATACATCCCCAAACAAATCTATGAAATTAAACTCAAATCCCAATCTCCAATGGATAGCTCTAACCTGCTTCCCTAGTGGAAGTTTCATATACTGGATCCCAAGTGGACTCGAGCCCATATCTCTAGTAGATGTGCCTACACATCAATTAAAACAAAATAAATTAAAGTTGATTCGATCTTAATCCTCAGTGTATTATAGATTCTTACCCCCAGCGGATCTTATTTCCACAATCATATAAATCAAATTCAAACCTTATCCCAAGATTTTCTTCTATGCTCACATAAACCACTCACATGTCATGTCCAATGAATGTGTGATGCCCTAGAAGATCTCCCTCCATGTCCTTAACATGGAATTCTCATCAAATCTTATTTCTTCTCTTATGGATACCTTTAATACTTCAACTAAAATCCTAATAATGTATTCATTCAAATTACATCATCTTAACATTATTATTAACATTTTATGATTTATGATGGTGAAAGCTTGAACTAACTATACAATATCATGCTAAACATATTATAATGTGAATTAACACATTATATTATATTATAATATATGATTTTATATTATAATTTGCTATAATATAATATATTGTCTAACATTAAACCTCATTAATCACTTAAAAGGAACAAATAATAAGATTTTCTCAAAATATGAATAATGTTCATTTTGGATGTAAAATTGTTATTTTTTTCATAGAAATGGGACAAAATAGCATAATTTTGGTGTTGTTTGGTGTCCATGAATTTGGCCAAATTCTTCCATCTCAATCTTCAAATTAACATTTTATGAGTTTTGACCCAATGTATTATAACAAAAGTAAAACATACTAAATTATACAATATTTAGTAACACACCACATATATATATATATATATATGTGAAGTTATATATTGTTATGTACATTATATTTTAGTATGCTTTACTATAATATATTATCCTAAATTACATCTTAAAATGAATCACTTCAATAAAAAAATTTATAAAATTTGGTTGAAAAATAAACATTTATTTTGGCTGCAAAATTCCATTCTTTTGATTAAATGACACAGCACACCCCAATGATGTTAAAGCTTACCTTAAATTTGGCCAAATACCATCATCTCAGCCTATAAATCAATATTTTAATAAATTATACTAGTACAAACTCTACTACATCATACTATAACAAACTAAAATATGCTAAAGAACAAGTAGTAATACATAATAGTATGTTATAATGCATGATGCTACACTGTTATAGCATCCTATATTGAATACACTATAACATATTATATTATATTATATTATATATATATATTATATTATATTATATTATATTGCATATCACATCATAAGGGATAGCTTAAAAAAAATTATAAAATTAGTCAAAAACAATAAAAACTATATATTTTTAGTCGTACTTAAATATTTTAAGTAAAAAATAATATATTATGGTGACATGCTCTACCTATTATGAATTTGGCCACCACCATTTTAAAGTCTAAATCAACATTTTTATAAATAATGCTAATGTAGACTTGACTAATGATTGTAAAATACTACAAGAATTTAAAATATGAACAATATATTATGATATAGTTGTATACTATGCTACAACATATAGTATTTATTTTGAACATAAAATCTTGCTTTTTAAACTACAAGTGGCATAGCACACCTTTGGTACTACAGCCTATTTACCACTTCAAATTTAAAAAATCTCATCATCTTATTTATTAAATCAATATTTTTAAGATTTATATTAATATGACTATGGCATAATACCATAATATACTAAAACATTTTTAAACATCTTATAACATCAAAAAAACACATCACTACATGCTCAAATATATGATGTTACATTATACTATAATATATTGTATTATAATATGATTTGGGTATTAAAATATCTAAAAGTCAAGGGAAAGTTGAAGACATTTTCTTTAGGTACCATAACCATGTTGGATTAGGTCATTCTTTAGATGTCCTAATGACATCTTTATTCAAGTTTAAGGTTTAGGCATAGTTAGGTTTAGGGTTTATGGTTGGGTAGATTTATTTTTATTTTAGTTTTTATTTATAGGGTTTAGGGTTGGGGTAGGTAGGGTTTAGCATTAGGTTTTAGGTTTATTTAGGATTTAGGTTTATTGTTTAGATTTGGGATTTAGTTTTTAGGCTTAAGGTTTAGGTTTAGGTTTGGGGTTTTATTTGTTTTAGTTTTAGTGTTTTTTTTTTTGGGTTTAGGGTTTAGTTTTTTTTAGGGTTTAGTTTTGGAGTTTGGGTTTTCTTTAGAGAACAAATTTAGATTCAATATTTTCTTTTATTTCATCCAAATACCCCAAATTTTCTAAGACAATGTAGATAAAAGCACCCATAGAACAAATTCAATAAGTAGAACCATATCTATTGTAAAGACATAGTTCCATATGGTGTAGATTGAATAGGATGTTATTTAGTTTCTCTAGTTCCCATCAAAACCACCCCCACCTCTCGAGTAGTGGGATCCGTCATCATATCCCTTATTTCTCCCTCTGCCACCACCATGGCTATAACCTCCATCGCTCCTCTCGCCTCCATAACCACCATTAGACCACACCACCTCCATATCCACCAGCACTAGATGCCCCACCACCACTACAATAGTTACCTCGCCTCAGCTCCATCCTGATCAGACCAGTTGGTGATGCCCATCAAGGTTCTAACCATTCTTAGGGTTTTGTGTTAGTTAGTTCAAGATTTAGGGGCTAGTTTAGGTTGAAAGGCATTTTTTTGGGAAAAAAGAAGAAATTTTATTACCAGAAAAGGATACAATGATTTAAAGGGTTAAAACTCAAAGACTACTCCAAAGAACTAAGGACCTAAAGAGAAAATCCCTAACTAATATAAATGATAATAGAATAACTAAAAAAAGAACAACACCTGACAAACTCATAAAACCAGAACCCTTCCCAAATCTAAAACCCAAAACCCTAAACCCTAAACCCTAAAACCCCAAACCCCAAAAACCCTAAACCCTAAACCCTAAACCCTAAAAAACCTAAAATAAACCCAAACTAAACCCTACAAAATTGTCAGTAGGTCAACCATCCTCAAGAGTCACAGAATGAACCAAACCTATAAGAAAATGAAAGTAGAGATGCACAAATAAAATAAAATAAAGAAAGATAATAGAAAAGAAAGAAAAGCCAAAGAAAAGGCTCAAGCTCACCCTTAGAAGGGGCAACATTTGTGAGTAGCCAAACTGAAAGGATGGTTATAGTCACTAAATTTCCAACCAACAAAGACTTAACATCCTAAACCCTAAACCTAAACCCTAAAAAAAACCCCAAATTTAAACCTCTAAACCCTACAATTCATCAAGGTCAATCCATTTAAGAGGCACAAGAACAAGGAAACCTATAAGAATACTAAAGAGATAAGCACAAATAAAATAAAAAAAGAAAGATAAATGAAAGAAAGAAAAGCCAAAGAAGCTCAACACAAAGGCATTATAAACCTAAACCTAAACCAAAATAAACCTAAATCCTAAATAAATCCTAAATCAAACAAAAAAACCTAAAACCCTAAACCTAAACCCTAAACTAACCATAAAAACCCTAAACCCTAAACCTAAACCCTAAACCCTAAACCTAAACCCTAAACTAAAAAAAATTATAAACTAAAACCCTAAACTAAAATCCTAGAAACTAAAACCTAAACCATACAAAATCACCGAAAGCAGTCAAAGAATCCATCTCAAGAGGCACAAGAACGTTTAAGGAAACCTATAAGAAAAATACTAAAGTAGAGATAAGCACAAATAAAATAAAATAAAGAAAGATAAATAGAAAAGAAAGAAAATCCAACGAAAAGGCTCAAGCTCAGTCACAAAAATTAGAAGGGGCAACAAAAATTTGTGAGCAGCCAAACTCTGAAAGGATGGTTATAGTCAAAAATACTGCTACCAACCAACAAAAAAAGACTTAACATCCTAGCCATCATAGTCAATGAACCTCACAAGAAAGCACACACAAATAACTAGCAAAGATCTAGAACCAGCCACCAAAAAGGTAAGAACAATAATAAAGCCACCATGCAAAGGGGACAACAGTAGAAAAAAAGAGCCAACAAAGAAAAATCCAAGCCAACACAACCATCCAACCACCCAAGAGTAGCAGGAATAATAAATAAAGCTAGCAACCAAAGAGGAAGTATCAGAAATAAAAGCAAGGGGAGAAGAATGGAAGCAAACAGCAAGCTCACCAACTCCAACCAGACTAAAGCAACCATAATAGGCCACAGCAGCAATAAAACAAAATAAGAAATAATAAGGCCACCAAAGCCACAATGGAAAGTAGCAGCCACACCCAAAACCAAATCAGCATTCCAACCTATATAATACAAGAAAAATACAAGAATAGAAAGCCCCCAAGAAAGAACAGGAGCCAACAACAATCGAACAAACCAAAACCACCAGAAGCTCCCAAGCAAAAGCCCCAAGAAAACCAACAACAGAAAAGAAAAAGAAAAAAAAGAAGAAAATTTAAGAAAATCTAACATAAGGCAAACCAGATATTTCTAAATTAGACAGCCCTCTTAATTGCTTAAGAATATTTGTTGGTAAACAAAGTAAAATCATAGAAATTACACCCCAAACTAGCTAAGAAATCTACACAAGCATTACCTTCTCTTAAAATATGAGTAATTTTAAAAGAAAGTTTAGAGATAATAGCTTTAATATTTCTAATTAAATAAAAAAGCTCAGCTTTACCCTTATGGTTAGAATCCTAAACCCTAAACCCTAAAACCCTAAACCCTAAACCCTAAATCCTAAATAAACCCAAACCCTAAACCCTAAACCCTAAATCCTAAACTCTAAAACCCTAAACCCTAAACCCTAAACCCTAAACCCTAAACCCTACAAAATCATTGAGCAGGTCAGCAATCCATCTGAAGAGGCACAAGAACAAGCGAACGAAACTTACAAGAAAAATACTAAAGTAGAGATAAGCACAAATAAAATAAAATAAAGAAAGATAAATAGAAAAGAAAGAAAAGCCAAAGAAAAGGCTCAAGCTCAGTCACAAAGGCACCCTAAACCCTATACCCTAAACCCTAAACCCTAAACCCTAAACCCTAAATCCTAAACCCTAAACCCTAAACCCTAAACCCTAAACCCTAAACCTTAAAACTAAACCCTAAACCCTAAAACCCTAAACCCTAAACCCTAAACTTAAAACTAACCTAAACCCTAAAACCTAAACCCTAAACCCTAAACCCTAAACCCTAAACCTAAAACTATAAACCATAAACCTAAACCCTAAACCCTAAACCCTAAACCCTAAAACCTAAACCCTAAAACCTAAACCCTAAACCCTAAACTATACAAAATCACGAAAGGTGTCGAATCCATCCAAGAGGCACAAGAACAAGCGAAGGAAACCTATAAGAAAAATACTAAAGTAGAGATAAGCACAAATAAAATAAAATAAAGAAAGATAAATAGAAAAGAAAGAAAAGCCAAAGAAAAGGCTCAAGCTCAATCACAAAAATTAGAAGGGGCAACAAAAATTTGTGAGCAGCCAAACTCTGAAAGGATGGTTATAGTCAGAAATACTACTACCAACCAACAAAAAAGACTTAACATCCTAGCCATCATAGTCAATGAACCTCACAAAGGCACCCGAGCACACACAAATAACTAGCAAAGATCTAGAACCAGCCACCAAAAAGGTAAGAACAACAATAAAGCCACCATCCAAAGGGGACAATAGTAGAAAAAAAGAGCCAATAAAGAAAAATCCAAGCCAACACAACCATCCAACCACCCAAGAGTAGTAGGAATAATAAATAAAGCCAGCAACCAAAGAGGAAGTATCAGAAACAAAAGCAAGGGGAGAAGAATGGAAGCAAACAGCAAGCTCACCAACTCCAACTAGACTAAAGCAACCATAATAAAGACAAGAAGAATAAAACAAAATAAGAAATAATAAGGCCACCAAAGCCATAAATGGAAAGTAGCAAAATACACCCAAAACCAAATCAACATTCCAACCTATATAATACAAGAAAAATACAAGAATAGAAAGCCCCCAAGAAAGAACAGGAGCCAACAACAATCGAACAAACCAAAAACCAAAGCTCAAGCAAAGCCCCAAGAAAACCAACAATAAAAAGAAAAAGAAAAAAAGAAGAAAATTTAAGAAAATCTAACATAAGGCAAACCATATTTCTAAATTAGCCTCTTAATTGCTTAAGAATATTTGTTGGTCAATAAAGTAAAATCATAGAAATTACACCCCAAACCAGCTAAGAAATCTGCACAAGCATTACCTTCTCTTAAAATATGAGTAATTTTAAAAGAAAGTTTAGCGATAATAGCTTTAATATTTCTAATTAAATAAAAAAGCTCAGCTTTACCCTTATGGTTAGAATTGATCATAACAACAACCATCTCACCATCAGATTCCAACCAATAGTATGAAAAAAAAAGGTTAAGAGCATGATAAACAACCATCAATTCAGCAAAAATAACAAAATTAGTAGAGAGAGGAGTGGAAAAAGCCAAGATAATATTCCCAAGATTATTGCTAAAAATACAACCACAACCTGACTTGTTATGTGCAATAAAGCCATCTGTATTAACTTTAATACAACAATTAAAAGGCTTAACCCAATGAATAATTTTATAATCCGGAGATGAGTCACAAGAAAGATACCAATTTAGAGGCAACAAACTTGCAACCTCTAAAATTAGTACCACTAAGAAGAGCAGCCTTATGTAAAGAAAAAATCTTTTCTTTAGTCCTAGCAATAATCCTCTTATGATTCATAGGCACATTATGATATTTAGCATCATTTCTATAAACCAAATCAAAGTAATGTACCATCATAATTTTGATATTCCCTTTAACAAAGATAAGAAAATAAGAGTCAAGAAGTTGCATTAAAGTTAAATTACCATTAAAATAATTTAACTTAAATAAATCCTCATACCAACCCAAAACTTTAGAGGCAATGGCACCATTAACAAAAAGATGACTAACATTCTCAATATGAAAGTAGCACATGCATTTAGAGGGTAGATAAAAGCCCTTGTCCAAAAGTAAAGAGTCAATAGCAATATAATCCCTTAAAATTCTCCACACAAGAATATAATAAGAAGTAGGAATAATATTATTCCAAATTTTAAGGAAAATAGGAGAAGAGGATTTTTTAACTCTAATATTGTGCCAAGTATCTTTAAAAGAAAATTCTCCATTACTAGAAATTTTGAAAAGAATTTGATCCAAGAAATACAATCAATAGGAATATTGATAATGTCATTATTAATGAAATCATGAATCAAATCATTAAAAAGAGAGAAATTCCAATCACCATTTTAAATAAAATGACTAACTTTCAAAGAAGAAGTAGAGTGAGTATTAAGCAAAGAATCAATGGAAAAGTCTCCCATCCAGTTATCTTGCCAAAAGAAAGAAGAACCATTATTAATACCCCAAAAAATGAGAGGTTCTACTTTCTATTTAATATCACAGAGTAGTTTCCAAACAATAGACTCACCATGTTTATAATTGCAAATTAAAGGATGCTTACCTTTGAAATATTTAAAATTCATGAATTTAGCCCAAAGACTTTCATTTTTCTGAAAATTCCACCAAAGTTTATAAGAAAAAACATTGGTGGAATCCATCAAAGATCTACACCCAATACCACTTTCATAAATAGTACCACACATATTAGACCAAGAAGTCCAATGAAGCTTTTTGGCCGAATTCCTATAGCCTCAAAAAAACTTATTAAAAAGTCTTTCAATTAGGATAAGAACAAGAGAATTAGGAACAATATTAAGCAACAAGTAAAAAGGAAGAGACTAAAGAATACTTTTAATAACAATTAATCTACCATCAAAAGATAAGAAATGAAATTCAAGGGCAGAAATTTTATTTTGAATATTATGGATTACCTCATCAAAAAGATGGGATCTCTTTTGACCATAATATAAAGGAAAACCTAAATATTTAATAGGAAGATTTTGATAAGAAAACTCAGTAATATCCTTAATTTTATTAATTCTTTGAATAGAAATAGAAGTAGATGTGATGAAAACAACTTTTATGATTAGTAATCACAAGGCCACTTTCCTTTTCAAATTTATTTAAAAAACTTTTAAGCTTTTAACATAATGTAACAAGCCATTACAAAATATTATGAAATATAAAGCAAACTTAAGTGAGAGATAGCCAAACCACCAAGATTCCTCAAATACATACTAGAATTCTTCTAAAAAAGATTAAGCCAACGACAAATATTAAATCACAATAATAAAAAATGAAGGAGAAAGAGGGTCACCTTATCTAATACCTTGAGAGGAATTAAAGAAGCCAAAGTTTTCACCATTGATAACTAATGAAAACCAAACATTTCTAATTATAATGTTAACCAAAGAAATAAAATTATTAGAGAAACCAAATAAAGTAAGAATGCTATTAAGAAAATCCCAAGAAATGCTATCATAAGCTTTGGTGATGTCAATCTTAAGAAGTAAAATTCCACCTCTAGTTTTAACATTCAAATCATGAATCAATTCTTGAGTAAGCAAGATGTTATCCAGAATAGTTCTAGCTTTTGCAAAGCCAATTTGATTAGGAGGGATAACTTTAGGAAGAAACTTACTAAGCCTATTAGTCAAAATTTTAGAAATCAATTTATTAAAAAAAGTATGAAGACTAATAAGTCAAAAGTCATTCCAAAAGTCACGATTATGTTTCTTAGGAATAAGAAATAGAGAAGTGCTAGTAAAATATTTACGAATATAATTCCCTTGAAAAAAAAAATCCTTAACAACATTAACAAGGTCAGCTTTAAAAATAAACCAAGCTTTTTGAAAGAATAAAGTAGTGTAACCATTCGTCCCTATAATAGAATCATCATTCATACCATTATGAATATTAAAAATTTCCTCATCAGAAGGAGGAGCAACCAAGCACTCATTATCCTTTGTAGACAATATAGAAGGAATCATAGAGGGATTAGATAAATGCTCAATGATTTTATTTAAAAGATTTTAACAAACTAAGAGCGTAAGAGACTATATCCCCTTTTCAAGCCAAGAACCATCCAAATTTTGATTTTATGAATGCACCAAGAACACGCCTTTTCATTACCAAAGCATGAAAATATTTAGTGTTATTTTCCCTTAAAAAATGCTTAGAGGCGCTTTTGTCTCCAATATGTCTCCTCCATATCCTAAACTTAATGAGATTATCTTTAGCTTCAGCAAGGTTAAAACCAAAAGAAGAATCAATAATAACCAGTTCTTCCAAATCTTTCACCCATTGTTCCATATTTATGATATTATCAAAAAGATTTTTAAAGCAGTTTCTATAAGTGATATTAAGCTTAAGCCTTTCAACCTTAAGCCAAAATCTCATCATACCAAATCCAGAATCATCAAAAGAAAGAGGAGCACACCAATCATAAGCAATAACAACAAGAAATCTTTTATCTTTTAAGCACATATTTTGAAAACAAAAGTTTTTAATGACATTATTCTTATGAACAACATCCTTAATAGAAATCAAAAGAGGAGCATGATCTAAGAGAGTTCTACTAGGATGCTCCATTAAAGTTAATGGCCAATGATTTTAACCAATAATTATTAAATAAGGCACAATTAGTTTATTTAGGGTTTAGGTTTATTAGTTTATTACTTTTAGTTTAGGTTAGTTTAGTTTATTTTATTAATTAGGTTTAGTTTAGGTTTATTTTAGTTTAGATTAGTTTAATTTTAGTGTTTAGGGTTTAGTTTAGTAGTTACATTAGTTAGTTTTAGTAGTTATAGTATTAGTTTAGCTATATTAGCTCATTTAGTTAGTTTAATTAGGTAATGTTGGTAGTTAGTAATAGGTCATAGTAGTAGTTATAGTTATTATTTAGTTTAGCCTAGCCATTTAGCTCCTAGTTTAGTCATTAGCTCAGCTTTAGTTTAGTAGTTTAGTTAGTTTAGCTCATAAGCCTAGTAATATTAGTTGGCCTAGTTAGTTCCATTAGCTTAGTTAATCATTACTAGTAATTAGTTTATTAGTGCACTAGCTTAGTTTAGTTTAGCCATTACAGTCTTTTAGCCTAGTTTAGGCTCAGCCTTTATTAGTTTTTATTTAGTCATATAGGCCTTAGCTCAGATAGGCTTATTAGCTTTTAGGCCTTTAGCTATTTCATTTAGCCTTAGCTCAGGGCCTGTGTGGCCAGTGTCTCAGGGCCTAGCCTAGGGCCAGGCCAGGGCCTAGGGCCTAGGCCCAGCCTAGGCCTGGGGACCAGGGCCTAGGCCCAGGCCTAGGGCCTAGTGCCTAGCTCATTAGTCATGCCTAGGGCCAGTCAGTAATACTCATAGCCTAGCCATTAGCCCATGCCTTATAGGGCTTAGGGCTCAGCCAAGTTAGCCAAGCCTTTAGTTTAGCTCAGCCTTAGGCTCATCTTTAGCCTAGCTATTATTTAATTAGCCTAGCCACACAGTCAAGCCTGTTTTAATAGTTAATCAGTCAGGATCAGGATCTAGGGCTCAGGTCAGGCAAAAGATCATTAGTCAGTTTAGTAGCCAGGTTTATTTAGCTCTTAGTTAGCCTAGCCTAGCTTTCATTAGCTTTAGTTTAATAATCATTTAATCATTTATTAGCCTAGTTTATATTTAGTAGCTAGTTTAGCCATTAGTCTGGCTATCACCTAGTTAGTTTAATCATTAGCCTAGCTTAGCTTGGCTATTTAGCATTAGCTTTAGCCAGTTAGGCTCAGTTTCTTAGCTCTTAGTCTTTAGCTAGCTCAGGGCTAGGGCCCAGGCCTAGCCATTAGGCCTAGTCTTAACTAGTTAGTCAGCAACCAGCCAGTCTAGCCTAGTAGTCAATTAGTTTAATCATAGTTACTAGTCATTAGTCATTAGTTACTATTAGTATTTAGGCCTTAGCCTACTAGGCCTAGCCTTTAGCTTTAGCCTGTCAATCTAATCAGGGCCTAGGATCAAGCTCTTTAGTTTAGGATGGCCTCATAGATCAGGCCTTAGCTCAAGCCTAGTACAGTTATAGCCAGTCATTTAATAATAGTTAGCTTAGCATTTAGTCAGTCAGTCTTTAGTTTAGCCATTTTAACTAATTCATTTTATCATTTACCATTTATTATTTCAGCTCAGTTCAGGCCTTTAAGCCTGGGCCTAGTGGTCCTAGCTCAGGGCCCAGGTCATAGCCTAGTTATTAGTCTATTATTAGTCATTAGTTAGTTTTATTTTAGTTATTAATTATTAGTTAGTTAGATTTAGTTTAGGTTTAGTTAGTCTTTAGCCTAGTTTATTATTTCATTAGTTAATTTAGTTAGTTTAATTTTATAGTTTAGTTTTTAGGTTAGTTTTAGTTATTAGTTTTTAGTTTAGTTTTAAATTGCTATTAGTTTAGTTTTTAGTTTTAGTTTTAGTTAGTTTAGCTTTTAGTTTTATTCTTAGTTTATTAGCCTTAGTTTTAATAATTTATTAGCCTAGTTTAATTTTAGCTTTACTAGTTACTATTTTGCTAATTAGTTTAGTTTAGTTAGGCCTAGGCTCATGGCCTAGTTTAGTTTAGCTTAGTTTGGGTTTAGCTCTTAGTTATTAGTTTGGCCTAGCTGCCTAGTTAGTCTTTTATTAATCTCATTAATCATTACTTTAGCTATTTATCAGTTTTAGGTTTCAGTTTTTAGTTTTTAGCCATTAGTTGTCATTATTTATTAGCTCATTAGTTTAGTTAATAGTTATTATTAGCCATTAGTCATAGTTATTTTTAGTTTTATTCATTTCATTATTATTAGTTAGTTAATTAGTAAATAGTTAATCTTTAGTTTAGCCATTAGCCTAGCTTATTAGCCTAATTATTAATCAGTCTTAGCTAGTTTAGTTTTTAGTTATTAGTCCAGTTTAGGTTATTTTAGCCTCATTAGTCTTAGCTTTAGTTAGCTATTAGTTAATTCATTTGGTTTTTGGGTGCTTATTTTAAGCTCAGATTATTATTTAGCTAGTTTAATTTTAGTTAATAGCCTAGCTAGGTTTAGTTAGCATAGTTTAGTTAGTTTAGTTTTATTCCTAGTTTTCAGTCTAGGCTCAGTTTAGCCTGGCTTATGGCTCATTATTTAGCCTAGTTTATTTTATTAGTTGCCTATTTATCTTTACTAGTTATACTAGCTCATTTGTCAGTTTATTTGGGCCTTTTAGCTCATTAGTTAGTTCTTTTAGTAGTCAATCAATAGTAGTTGGTTTAGTTTAGCTTAGTCATTAGTTATCTTTTAATAATTATTAGTTAGGCTCAGTGGCCTTAGTTTAGTTAGTCTTAATTATTAATAGTTGGCCAGTTAGTCTTAGCCATTTATTCTTTACTAGTGATTAGCCTCAGTCAGCATTATTAGCCTAGTTAATTAGTCAGTTATAGCTATTTTATTTAGCCATTCATCTTTATAGCCTAGCTTAGTTTAGCCTAGTTAGCCTTATTAAATCTAGGGCTCAGGCTAGCTAGTTTGGGCCTAGGCTCAGCCTTAGCTCAGCCTAGTCATAGTTTAGTAGCCTAGCTGGTTAGTTTAGCCTAGCTCCAGTTTTAATTTTAGCCTAGCTCAGTCATTGGGTCTTATTTTAGCCTTTTAGCCTAGCCTTGGGGCCTAGGGTTGTGGCCTAAGCCTTAGCTAGTCATTTCCTAGCCTTTAGTCAATCAACTAGCCTAGATCTTAGCCTAGCCTAGTCCAGGTTGGCCTAGCTCAGCTAGCTCAGCTCAAGCCTAGTTAGCCTAGCCTAGTTGTCAGCTGGTCATTAGCTCAGTCTAGCTAGCTTTAGAGGGCCTAGCCTAGGGCTCAGCCTAGGGCTAGGCTCATTAGTCTTTAATCATTAGTTTGGGCCCAGGCCTTTTAGCTTATGGCTGGCTCATTATTAGTCCATTAGTTATTTTACTCATTAGTTTTTCAGATTAGTTCTCATTAGTTTTCATTAGCCTAGTTTAAACCTAGCCTAGTTAATCAGTTAGTCTTGGTTTAGTCTTAGCAGTTTTCTTTAGCCTAGTTTAATAGTTTAGCCTAGTTTATTAATTT
This sequence comes from Cymbidium sinense, assembly GCA_021442155.1. Taxonomy (NCBI): domain Eukaryota; kingdom Viridiplantae; phylum Streptophyta; class Magnoliopsida; order Asparagales; family Orchidaceae; genus Cymbidium; species Cymbidium sinense. The sequence continues at coordinate 210,533,500 of CM038216.1, forward strand.
TAGCCTAGTTTTAGGCCTGGCTGCCTAGCATTAGTTTTTTATAGATTTAGTTTTAGTCTTTTATATTATTTTAGTCAGGTTTAGCTCATTTAGCTAGCTAGTTTAGTTTTAGCTTAGCCTAGTTAGCCTTTATTTTAGCTTAGCTCATTTATTAGTTAGCTTCATTAGTATTTGGTTATTAGCTTAAGCCTAGTTTTAGCCTAATAGGCTCAGGCCTGGGTTTCAGGGCCTAGTTTAGCCTTTAGTAGTTTAGTTTATCATTAGTTATTTATTAGATCTTTATTTAGTTTAGTCAGTTATTTAGCCTAGGGCCTAGCTCATTTTATCTTTAGTTATCATTATTTTATTAGTCATTAGCCTATTTAGCTTTAGCTCATAGCTAGCCTAATTCATTAGCTCAGTTTGCCTAGGGCCTAGGCCTAGTCAGTTTAGTTAGCCTTAATCTTTATCTTTGAGTAGGCCTAGGTTAGGGCCTAGGGTCAGTGGGCCTAGCTAGCTTAGTTTTATACCTAGTTCATTTAGCCTAGTCTAATTTGGGCTCAGGCCTTATTAGCTTTAGCCTAGGCTAGGTTAGCCTTAGCCTTTCATTATTGGCTCTTTATTATTAGCTAGTTATAGGGCTCAGGCTTCAGGGCTCAGCCTAGTTAGCCTTAGTTATCAGTTTTCTTGGGTTTATCAGGCCTAGTTTATCTAGCCTAGCTCTATTTAAGTCTTAGTAGCCTAAGTTATCAGGGCCTAGGGCCTAGCTAGTCAGCCTTACTAGCTTGGCTAGGCTCAGCCTTAGCCTTAGCCTAGCTCAGCCATTATCATTAGCCTTATTTAGCCTTTAGTCATTAGTCAGCCTAGGCCTAGCTCTAAGCTTAGCTCAGGTCTAGGGCTCAGCTCAGCTCAGCCTTAGGTTTAATCAGCTCCAGGGTTTCATTTTAGCCTTAGCTATCAGGCCTAGCCTTAGCTTAGCCAGTCAGCCTTTGGGCTTTTTAGCCTCAGTTAAGTCAACAGCTCAGCTCAGCCTAGCCTAGCTCAGTTTAGTCATTTAGCCTAGTTAGTAGTCCTAGTCAGGGCCACATGCTCTGGCCTTAGCCTAGCTCTAGTTTATTAGCTAGTTGGGGCTCAGCCTAGGTTAATAATCAGTCTTATTATTCCTTAGCCTTTACATTGGGCCTTTTTAGCAGCCTAGCTCAGGTCTTAACAGTCAGTTTAGTTTTAGGCTTTAGTTTACTTCAGTTTCAGCCTATAGTTTAGCTCATTAGTTAGTTCCTTTATTAATCATTGGTTTAGTCAGTCATTTAGTTTTCCTATTAGTTTAATAGCCTATTCTAGCCTAGCCTAGGGCCTAGTTTAGCTCAGCCTAGTAGGCTTCTTAGCCTAGCTTAGTCAGTTTAGTATTAGTCTTTTTAGCCTATATATCAGTTTAGTAGCCTAGCTAGTGGTAGTTAGGCCTAGGTCTGGTCTTTGGCCAGGCCCAGTTCAGGTTTAGCCTAGCCTTTTTAGTTTAGTATTAATTTAGTCATTTAGTCTTATAGTTTAGCATTAACTAGTCTTTATTAGTAGTCAGTTAGTTTATTTAGGGTTTATTAGCCTAGTCCAGAGGTCTAGTCATTAGGGCTTATGGCTAGGTTTTAGCCATTAGTATTTATTATCTTGTCTTAGCTTTTTAGCTCATTTTAGGCCTAGTCATTAGTTTATTAGCCTAGTTAGTCAGTTATGGTTTGCCTATTTTATTAATTATCTTAATCATTCTAGTTTTATTTAGTTTTATCACTTATTTTAGTGTCATTTAGTTAGTTTAGCTCAGATTTAGCATTTAGTTTTATTGGTTTAGCTAATTTTAGCTCATTAGTTGCCTAGTTAGTTTAGTTTTAGCTATTTGGCTCAGCTTTCTTACCTTAGTTAATAATCTTAGCTTTAAGGGCTTTAGGCCTGGCTCAGGTTTAGTCATTAGCCTAGTTTAGCTATTCTCTTTTATATTAGCCAGTTAGTTGCCTTGGGCCTTTCTTAGCTAGTTTCCAGCTCAGGGCTCAGAGCTCTGAGCCCAGGGCTCAGTGGCTCAGCCTAGCCTGGTTTAGTTAGCTCATTAGTTTAGCTGATTTCTCATTTTTATTGCTTAGGGTCCATGGCCTAGGCCTATGTTTGGGCCTAGTCATTTAGTTAGTTTATTTTATTTTAGTTTAGCTCATTTATTATAGCACATTAGTTTATTAGTTACTATTATGAGCTTAATTTTAGTTGGCTAGAGCCTAGCTGGCCTAGGGCCTGAGCTCAGTGGCCCAGGGCTCCAGGTCTTAGCTTAGTTAGTTAGTTATTAGTCGCCATCAGTTGGGTCACATAGTTAGTAGTTTAATTATTGCCTTACTAGTTTATAGCAGCCTAATAGTTAGCCTTAGCTCAAGTTTAATTTAGCCTAGCCATTACTAGCCTAGCCAGTTAGCTATGCCCAGCCTAGGGCCTAAGCCTAGGTCCTGGCCTCTCAGCTCAGCTCCTAGTTTCAGATCTTAGCTTAGCCTTAGTCATTAGTCAGCCTAGATCATGGTCTATTTATTAGTCTTTATAGCCTTACTAGCTCATTAGTCTATCATTAGTTTAGCCACTTTAGTCTAGCTAATCCATTAGCTTCATTAGCTTGGCCTGGCCTAGCAGCCACATTATAGTCAGTCTTTAGCTAGGGCCCAGCTAGTTTGGGCTCTTAGCTGCTCAGGGCCTGGCCAGTGGTCAGGGCAGTCATGCCTAGGTTTGGGGCCTAGGGCCTAGGCTCAGCTAGCTATTGTCTAGCTCATGTCATTGCCTACTAATAGCTTACTCATTTATTTGTATTTAATAGGCCTTACTAGTCATTAGCTTTAGCTGTCATTATCAGCATTCAGTCAGGCTCAGGGCCCAGGGCCTAGTTTACTCAGCCTAGTTTATTAGCCTAGTTAGCCAGTGCTCCTAGTAGCTTAGTTTTACTAGCCAGTTTGGCCTAGCTTAGTCATTAGTTTAGCCAGATCAGGGCTAGGCCTAGGTTTAGCCAGCCTTTAATCCTAATCTTTATTAGTCTTACTAGTTATTTGTCTTGTTTAGCTTCATTAAACCCAAGCTCTATTGCAGTTTTATTTGAACTAGTCAGCCAGTGGCCTAGGCCTAGTTTAGCTTAAACCAAGCTTCTAGTTGGCCAACTTAGTCAGGCTTCACTAGCTATTTAGCTTCATTATCTTAGCCTTCATTAGCTCACTCGGCCCAGGTCCTCTCAGCCAAATAGTCTTAGCTTCTATCATTATAGTCATTAGCCTAGGCTCTTAGGGCTCTTTCCAGGCTCTAGTCTAGTCAGCCTAGCTCAGGGCCAGTTTCAGCCCAGCCTAGCCCAGCCAGCTCAGCGCCTCCAGGATCACACTCAGTCTACTAGGCCTAGCTAGGCCTTAGTCAATAGCAGATAAAGCCCAGCCAGTCACCCAGTCAGTCTCAGCTTAGCCAGCTCAGCTCAGCTCTAGGCCCAGGGCCCAGCCTGGGCTCAGCCTCAGGCCTGAGCCAGGCTCAGGCCTAGCCTGCCTTAGCTGGGCCTCAGTCATCTTGGCCCAGGATCAGCTCAGGGCCTAGCCTAGTGACTCAGGCTCAGTGGGCCCAGGCCTCAGTGGCCCAGGCCTGGGCCTCAGTCATCAGCCTATCAGCTCAGCCAGTCATCAGCTCAGCCCTTGACAGGCCCAGGGCCTGGGCCAGGGCCCAGCCTACATCTCAAAGTCACACTAGCCCAGCCTAGCCTTAGCTTCTAGCCTATTAGCCAGGCCTCCAGTAGGTCTTAGCTTCAGCCTTAGCCTGGCCTATCTTAGCTACTCCACTAGGCTCTATATTTAGCTGTCCTAGCTAGCCTTATTTTAGCATAGTGGCCTTGGGCTCCCAGGGCCTGCTGGCCCAGGCCCAGGTCATGGCCTAGTGGCTCTGGCCTAGTGGCTCATGTGATCAGTGGTTTAATCAGCAAACCAAGAGGCTAGTTTATTTAGTTATTTTATTTATTATTATTTTATTATTTAGTTTATTTTATTTTATTTAGTTTATTTTATTTATTTTAGCTTTATTTATCTTTAGTTTATATTTTAGTTTATTTTATCAGGTTTTATTTTTATTTTATTTTAGGATTAGGTTTTATTTTTAAATCTGTGCCTAGTCCAGGTTTTATTTTATCTTAGGTTTAGGTTTTGGTTTTATTTTGGGATTATTTTAGGTTTTGTTTTAGTGTGCAGCTACTTAGCTCTTATTTTATTTAGTAGGCTCATTTTATTTAGTAGTTTTATTTATTTTAGTTTATTTTATCTAATAGCTTAGTTTATTTTATTTTGTTTTATTTTATTATATTAAGTTAGTTTTTAGGTTTTTTATATTTTAATTTATTTATGTTATTTTTAGTTTAAGTTTCATTTTATTTTTATTTTATCTGATTTTAAGTTTATTTTATTTTAGTTTTAATCTTCAGTTTTTATCTTATTTTATCTTTATAGGAGTTATTTATCTTTATCATATCCATTTATCTTTATCTTTATCTTTATTAGCTCAGTTCTTAGCTCACATTTATCTTACGTCATTTATCTTATCAGCTCAGCCTTACTCATTTTATTCTAGCCTCATTAGCCCAGCTCAGCTCTAGGTCTCACCTCAGGCCTGGTGGGTCTCCAGGCTCAGCCTGGCCTCATCTGGTGGCCTGCGTCCAGTGCTCAGGGTCCGGCCTTCTCAGCCTGGGCTGGCCCATGGTCTTGTGGCCTGGGCGTCACCAGATCCAAGATCAGTGGCCTGGGTGGCAGGCCTGTGGTCTTAGCCTCTCAGGCTCAGGTCAGCTCAGCCTCAGTGGGTCTGGGCCTGTGGGCTCAGGGCCTGTGGCCTCATGGCTCAGCAGGTCACCAGGCCTTGTGGGCCTAGCGCTCAGTTCAGGCCTCAGTGGCCCAGGGCTCATGTGTGGCTCAGTGCTCAAAGCCTTGGCTCAGTGGCTCAGGGCCTGGCTGGCCTGTGTGGCCCAGTGGCCCAGTGGTCCTATCAGTGGCCCAGGATCCAGATCAGTCCCAGGTCCTGGCCTAGGGTCAGGGTCATCTAGGGCCTAGGGTCTTGATCTTAATCAAGCAAACCCTGTCCATTATCATTTATCTTTATTATCTTTACCATTTTTCCTCTTTAGCTCATCTCATCTTTATTAGCCTAGCCTATTTATTTTATTTCATTTTATCTTAGTTTCAGTTTTAATCTTAGCTATTTTTAGGTTTAAGCTTTGCTCATGTTTCATTTTATCTATTTTATTTTTATTTTTTTGGTTCTTTTAGGTTTATCTCCTGAGGTTTTATTTTTTTTTAGGCTCTAGTTTTAGGTATTTAGGTTTATTTTTTTTTTTTTAGGTTTGTTTATTTTATTTTATTTTATTTTATTTAGTTTGTATCTTAGCTCAATTTATTTAGTTTAGATTTTATTTATCTTAGTTTAGTTTATTTTAGCTTTAGTTTAGTTTTATTTATTTTTTTTATTTTAGTTTAGGTTTTCATTTAGTTTATGTTTTATTTTAATTTATTTTAGGTTTTATTTTAGGTTTATTTTAGGTTTAGTTTCATTTAGTTTTATTTTATCTTTATTTTAGGTTTTATTTTATTTCTTTATTTTACGCTTAGTTTTATTTTTATTTAGGTTTTATTTTTTTATTTTATTTTTTTAGTTTAGTAGGTTATTTATTTATTTAGTAGTATATTTTATTTTATACATAGTTTAGGTTTTAGTAAAATTTATTTATTTTATTTTATCTATCAGCAGTGTATTTATTATAGGTTTTATTTAGTTCAGCTTAGTTTGGGCTCATGGCCCAGGGTCAGTATGGTCAGAGGCCCAGGGTCAGGAGGTTGTGGGCCTGGGCCTTTGGGCTCAGGGCTAGTGGCCTAGAGCCTAGGGTGTGGCTCAGTCAGTAGTGTCCGTGGTAGATTAGGATTATTTAGGATTTTATTTTACTATTTTCTTATTTTAAATTAAGCAAAACGTAGTTTTAGTTTATTTATATTTTATTTATTTTAATTTATTTTATTTTATTTTTTATTTAGGTTTATTTTATTTTTTTATTTAGTTTATTTATTTTAGGTTTACTAATCTTTAGTTTATGTTTTTATTTTATTTTATTTTACATTTAGTTTACATTTAGGGTTTAGGTATTTTATTCTGTGTATTTTAAGTTTTATTTATTTTAGTTTTATTTTTATTTTATTTATTTTATTTTAGTTTAGGTTCTTTTTTTTATTTTATTTTATTTATTATTTATTTATTTACATATTTAGTAGGTTTTATTAAGTTTTATTTTATTTGATTTCGTTAATTTTATTTTATTTGATCTGTTTTTTACTTATCTTTATTTTAGTTTAGTTTTATTTTTATTTACTCTTCTTTAGGTTTATGTTTAGGCTTTAGTTTATGTCTCCAGTTCTGTTTTTATTTTATTTTATTTTAGTATCTTTGTCAAGTTTTATTATTTTATCTAACATCTTTATTTAGTTCAGTTCTTTAGCATTTTTAGGGGTTGTTTAGGGCTTTGTTTTTAGTGTAGGGTGGGTTTAGGTTAAGTAGTGGCCTAGGGTTTGTGGGTTTGGGTTTAGGTTAGGGTTTTTGGTAGATGTTAGGTGGAGGGTCTGTTTAAGTCAGGGTTTAGTTTAGTAGGGTTTTTTAGTTTATTAGAGAAATTGATTCAATATTTCTTCTTTTCGATTTCATCAACCAAATAACTCATGAAGGTTTCTAAGACACAAGTGTTGACATAGACAAGAAATGAGCATGCATAGAGAAAATCAAAATCCTTGATAACTAGAACTGCTCTCTACTATAAAGACACATATCCATAAGTAGCAGATCGGATCAACCGTTCTTTAGTTTCTCCATTTCCCATTAGAAGCACCCCAGCCTCTCGAGTAGCGGGACCCACCATCATATCCCTGATCTCTCCGTCCACCACCACCACAGCTATAAGCTCCGTCGCTCCTCCCCCTCCATAACCACCAATGCTCTGAGCACCCCCATGATATCCACCAGCACCTCCAGATCCCCCACCACCAATATGATAACTACGCCTTCACCTTCCATCAGAGCGACCAGCATGGTTGATAGTGATGTTCTGGTGTGCACATTCGTGGTAAGTTTAGTTTAGTTAATCAGTTTTAGGGTTTATGTTTAACATAATTTATTTAGCACTTTATGTTTACGCTGGTCTGGGGTTAAGATTTAGAGGATTTAGGGTGTGGTTTGTGGTCAGGGGGGTTAGTGTAGTGTGGTGGGTTCAGGCTCGGGTTTAGAGGTTTTTAAAAAAATTTAAGTAACCCAGAGATTAGTTTATTTTAGTTTATTTTTTATTATGTTAGTTTATTTTATTTTTTAATTTTATTTACTTGGTTTATTTGTTTAGGTTTTATTTTATTTGTTTTTTTTTAGGTTTAGTTTAGTTTATGTTTACTAGTTTAGTTTTATTTTAATCGATATTTTTGGTTTATGTTTAGTTTTTATTTAGTTTAATTTAGGTTTTATTTTATTATTTTAGTTTTAGTTTTAGTTTTTATTTATTTTTTACATTTTAGTTTAGTTTAAGTTTATTTTATTATTTTATTTTTTTAACATTTGGGTTTAGTTTAGTTTTATTTTATTTTAGATTTCTTTATTTTACTTTTTAGTTTATTTTAGTTTAGGTTTGGTTTATTTTATTTTGTTTATTTTTTAGTTTTATTTTTTACTTTATTTTGGTTTTATTTTTATTTATCTTAGGTTTAATTTTTAGATTTGAGTTTCTTTTGTTTATTTTTATTTTATTTTAATTTAGATTTTATTTCTTTTATTTAGTTTTATTTATTTATTTTTTTAATTCATCTTTATTGTTTTAATAGTCATTTTATTATCTTATTTTTAGTTTATGTCAGGTTTTACTTTATCTTTATTATTTAGGCTCAGCTCATATATTATTTGGTCTTACTGTCAGAGTTGTGTTGGCCTGGTTTCAGTTGGTGTAGGGCCCAGTGGCCTTAGGGTTCAGGATCAGGGCCTAGGGTAGGGTGGTTTTGTGGCTAGTGGCCCAGGGTCAGTGGTAGGGTAGGGCTCAGCATGGATGGTTTTTTAGTGGTGTGTTGAGGGTGGCCCAGGGTCCAGGGTCCGTGTTTAGTGGGGGCTTGGTTTTATTTTTAATAGAGAACAAATTCAGATTCAACATTTCTTCTTTTTGATTTTATCAACCAAGTAACACACCAAGTTTTCTAAGACACAAGTGACGACATAAATAAAAAATGAGCATGCATAGAGAAAACTAAAAACCCTAGATAACTCACGTTGCGGGATTCACCATCATATCTTTGATCTCTCCCTCCACCACCACCATGGTAACTCAGGCCTCGCCTCCATAACACCACCGCCCCACCACCACCTCATATCCACCAACCTGCATCCCCACCACCACGTGATAATCGCTTCGCCTCCATCATCTAGACCAGCTGGTTGAATGATGTTCCTGGCCTTCTCCCATTATTAGTGCTTAGGTTTAGTGTAGGTTTATCTAGTTTGGTTTAGTTTATTTTAATTTTAGTTACTTAAGTTTAGTTTAGCCTAGGTTTGGTAGTAGGTATTAGGATTTAGGGTCACTGTGGGGTTTAGAGTACAGACATGTGGTTTGTGGGTAGGGTTTGTGGTCAGTCTCAGTGCAGCTCAGGGTCAGTGTTGGGTTTGTGGTTTGTGGTTTAGGGTTTAGGATTTTAAAAAAATTAAGCAAACCAAGAGTTTAGTTTATTTATTTATTTAATATTTATATTTAATTAATTTTAAATTTTATTTAGTTTTATTTATCTTTTTTATTATTATTTAGGTTTTATTTTAGTTTATTTTTAGTTTCAGTTATTTTCTTTTTATTTTATTTTCTTATCTTATCTTATATTGTGCCTAGTTTTAGCTATTTTAGGTCAGTTTTTTTTTATTTTATTTTTAATCTTAGCTCAGTTTACCTTTCATTTTATTTTATTTTATTTTTTATTTAGGTTTGGCCTAGTTTTATTTATCTTTAGTTTTAGTTTAGGTTTATTTTATTTTGTTTTATCTTTTAGTTTAGTCATTTTCTTTTAGTTAGTTTAGGTTATTTTACTCTATTTTAGTTTATTTTTTTAATCTTATTTTTTAAGGTTTAGTTTTATTTAGTTATTATTCATTTTCTTAGGTTTTATTTTATTTTATTTTATTTTATTTTATTTTATTTTATTTAGTTTTATTTTTAGTTTTATTTTAATCTTATTACTTAGTTTTAGGTTTTATTTTATCTTTATCTAGCATTCTTTTTATATCTTTATCTTTGTGGCCTAAGCTCAGTTTATTTAGGTCTTTATCATCTTTATTAGGCCTGGCCTTTTATCATCTTAACAGGTCTTTATCTTATTCTTGGCTCAGATCTTTCATCCTTTGGGCCCAGTCCTGGGCCCAGCTCAGTGCCTCCTGTGGGCCTGTGGGCTGCAGTGATCAGGGCCTCCCACTCAGTATTCAGTGGTCAGTGGCCTGTGATCAGTGGCCTCCAGGGCCTCAAGCCCAGGGCCCAGTGGCTCAGGCTCAGTCTGCCCAGCCCAGGCCTGGGCTCCAGGACTCAGTGGCTCAGCCCATGCCTCAGCTCAGTGCCCAGGGCTCAGCCTGCCCAGGCTCCAGTGGTCAGGCTCAGCCCAGTATTCAAGACTCATGGCTCTCAGGGCCTCAGGCTCAGTTTCAGGGCCTAGTGGCTCAGGGCCTGTGGCTCAGTGGCCTGTGCTCAGTGGTAAGCCTAGTGAGTCAGGGCCTTGCCTAGCTTATTAGCTCAGTATTTCTTTGTTATTATCTTTACAAGTCAAGTTTATTCTTTAGCCAGTCTGGGTATTATTTATATTTATCTTTCTCTATTTTAAGCCTTTTAATCTTTATTTAACCTTTTTATCTATTGCCTTTTATCTGGGTTTATTTTTATTTTTACTAGTCCTGGTTTTATCTTTATTTTAGTATTTATTAATATCTTTATCTATCTTTTAGCTGAGGCTCAGTTTTAGTCAGTTTATCTTTATCTTTATTTTATCTTATCTTATTCAGGCTCTTTTATCTTTATCATCTTTATCTCATCTTAGCTCAGGTCTTATTCAGTGCCTGGGGCCTAGGTCAAGCTCAGTCTCCTTTCATCTGGGGCTCTTGGGCCCATGGCCCAGGGTCTCAGGGCCTGTTATCTGTGCTGGCTGGCCCTGGGCAAGTATGGGCCCATGGCCCAGTATTCAGTATCTAGGTCTCCTGTGCAGGGCATGTGGTTCCTGTATTCAGATCTAGCATCCAGGTCATTCAGGGCCTGGCCCATGGTCAGTCAGGGCTGAGCCCTGGCCCATGGTCTGTGGCCCAGTCAGGCCCATGTCAGGGCTGTGGCTCAGTTTTTATAGGGTCAGGGCCCAGGGCCTCAGGATTTGGGATTTTGGGGTGTGGTTTAGTCAGGGTTTGTGGGTTTGTATTTTAGGGTTTTAGGGTTTAGGGTAGCAGGTTTAGGGTTTGAGCATGGGTTTATTTTAGGGTTTGTTTAGGCCTAGGTTTGTTTAGGGTTTTGTTTTTTTTGGAAAATTAGAGAGAAATTTTTGCCATGAAGAAAAGGTACAAAGTCAGGGCTTAAATCTCTAAGCTAATGCTCAAAGTGCTGCAAAAAGTCCTAAGGAGATAAGCCCCCTAGCTAATACAATAGATAATGAAAGCAAGCTAGTAAAAAAAAAAACAGAGATCCAAAAAAAATAATCCTTGAAATCAGCAGCAAACTTCCTCTGCTCCTTTTGAAACCAGCACAATCCAAGAACAAGCTTAAAAAGGGATGAGTACAAATAATGAAATAGTTAATTAAGCATAAAATATATGAGCAGATAGAAGTAAAAAAGATAAAGAAAAGGCTGCTCAGTTATAATCATCTTAAGGGTAGCACCATATGTAAGCATCCGGACTTCAAGTGAAGGGTTAGTTACATATAACCACCAAAAAAAGAGTGGGAAACATCAAGGCCATCATTGCCAGCATGCCTATTGTAGCACCTTATCAAATGATGATCATCGCAGAAACCTACATAAAACTTCAAACAACAAATATAACCACAAAAAACCCAAAAGTCAGATATATAAAACTCAGCGACGCAGATAAGGAGGTAACCCATCAGGAAAGCATTAGACCCGAGGGAGCACCACCAAAGCCACCACCAAGAAATGCTAAAATAGTTGCTAGGAGCAAACCTCACAATATGGGAAAAAGGACTAATCAGAGACCAAACAAAGGCAAAAGGAGGACCATAGTTGATAAGGTCTTTCATTAAAAGAACATGCAAAGAACCAAAAACAAAAATATTCAGAGTAATAGTGAGACTAACATCAAGAATGTTAGGAAGCAAGGCAACCATCAAAATAGGCAAGGGGAGAGGTTCAACCACAGTCTAGAAATGAAAAACCAAATAGGTAGAAACTAGAAAAGAAGAAAGGAAAAGTAAGCAGTCGGTTCCAAACATAGATTCAAAAAGATCAGAAAAATTAAAACTCCTTAGACCAAACCAGCCAACTAGAGCACCCAATCCAAACAACCAATAAGGCAGTCCACCCTACGAGCCATCAAGACAGCCAAGGATTCAAATCATTAGACTTAGAACCATCAGGATGAAAGATAGAAAGAGTCATCCAGTCACAATTATTGAAAAAATCCAAAGGGAAAGCCATAGAAAGCAGCCACCAATCCCAATCCAAGGACAGGAGAATCTAATTTAAAGAGCTAGATACAACAACCAAAAATAGAAAAAGTAAAAGCCCTTTAGGATCACAAATAATCCAACAACTAGAGATAGCTACAAACAAGAACCCAAACAGAGTCATCATTAACCAATTCCAAAAAAACATCCAACCAGTAGTTAGTAGCCTTCCAATTCATAACACAAATTAAAAACACAACCTCAGTATTACAATAGGCAAACCCAATATTTAGAAGATATAACAATCCAGAAGCATCCAATCTAACACCCATCCAAAATAGAACTAAAGAAAGGATAAATAGTCACAGGAAAATAGTCTTCTAAGCTACAACCAAAAAATAGAGAGCCCTCATGGTCACACAACACCTCTTAGTAGTAGGACCAGAAACCATAAAAAAATAATTATCAGCAGCCACCTTCCGATGAGCAAGCCCCAACCAAGAGACCCACACCCCAAATAGCACAAGTAGAATCCACAAGGATAAGAACAAGTGGGAAGGATGAGACCCATGAGAGAAAGGACAACCAAAAACAACTAGAAAAATCCTAATCAGCAAACAACAAGGTGATAGAACAACCAACTACAGTAGGAAGGTCACAAAAATAGCATGAGAAACACCCATAAAGGCAAAAAATAGAAACACCAAAAATAACCATAAAATAGAACAAATAAAGAATGTTGTAGAGATCCAACCAATAAAGAGAACCACTAGAAGACAAAAAACCAAACACCTCCACCTATGTAAACACCTCTACCAAGTTGGGAGAAAACAAACTAGAAAATAAAAATTACCACAAAATTGATAAATGGAAAGACCCCAACCCATCCAAAATGGGAAGAAACCAAATAGAAAATAAAAGTAGGTTTAGGTTAAGAAAAATCAAGAAACTAGCATAAGAGAAAACCAATTATTCAAAACCAATAACAAGGGAAAGCCAAAACCCCGAGGAAAAAGGCTAAAAGCTTCTAACATAAGGCAAACCAATTTTGTCTAGATTCAAGACCCTTAAAGGAAGGGTATGTAACCATTTGAAAACATTTGCAAAGAATACTTGGAATTGGCAAGAAAGTCAGACAAGAGTTGGCTTCTATAAATATGAGAAATTTGAAAATCTAGGTTAGCAAGAAGCCTCCTAGTATGATTAAGTAAATAATACACTTGACATTACCATGAGCATCATTTGAGTAAATCTAAAAGAAGGAGATCAACTTCAAACTAGATCTTATGAAAACCTTGTTGTAAACAAATAGAAATGCCATGATGAAAGCCTTTAAGCTCAACAAATAACAAGGTCTAAAGGTGTAGCAAAAGCGAGATACCTTGCCAATATGATCTCTCAAAATCCCACCATACCATAATAAGCATTAGAACGAGCCATCGTGTTAACCTTAATGTAGTAATAATTAGGTTTAATCTAGTATATAATTTTTAGGTAGGAGAAACATTATAGGGGAAGGTTAATCCCAAAATTCAAGGCCACAAACTTGCTTAAAACTAGAGTGAGTAAGAAGATTAGCTTTGAAAAGAGACAAAAAATTTTATTTGACTCTAGCAATAATATGATCATAATGCATAAGAATATTACAATGCTTAGCATCCTTTCTATCCATCCAAATATGCCAAAGAATAGTAGTAGCTAAAAAAATATTAACATGACCCTTAGAAGTATGAGAGAAACATGCTTCAAGAAGTTACATAATAGAAAATGATCCATTAAACTGGAAAGTATTAAAAATATTATCATACCAATTCCACATTTTAGCAGCAATAGGGCCATTCACAAAAAACATGATCCACACTTTCAATGTGATAGCAATAGTAACATTTAGTAGGGAGATAGAAACCTTTTAAAAGGTAGCATCCATAAGGATATAATGCTTGAGAATGAAAAGTTAAATGAGAAAAAAGTAGGGACACTAATATTCTAGATTTTAGTAAAACCAAACTTGATATTTGAATATAATGAAATGCCAAACATCCTTAAAAATAAAATCTCAAGAAGAATTTTTTAAGAGAATTTGGTCGGTTCATTAGTGAAAGGACAAATTTTAAGGATTTTGTCAATGATCACATTAGGGACAAGGATTCAATTAGCCACATCCCACTTATTATGAGTAATTAACTTATTCTTAAGCAACACAATGAAATGAGTATTGAGTAGGAATCAATAGAGCCTACCCCAAATTGTCTTGCCAAGAAAGAGGAACTTGAATTGACACCCAAGAAATTAAGTTCTTAGCATTCCATTTGATACTACAAAGTCTTCTCCACCGAATCCCCATATTTGAAGCACAAATGAGGGGATGTTTTACATTATTTAGCATGCATAAATTTTGACCATTAACTATGTTTATTTCTAAAATTCCACCACATTTTATAGGAAAAATAGTTAATAGAATCCTCTAATGTTTTGCAACCAAGCCACCTTCATTATTGGGACCACAAGTTGTGCCTAGCCCAATGTAATCTTTTGATAGAAGATTTAGATCCCTAAAATAATTTATTAAAAAGTCTATTGATCCTTTTAATAATATAATGGGTAGGAATAATAGTAGACCAGAGATATACAGGCAAAGAGCAAAGGGAACTTTTGATCAGGATAAGTCTAGCACCAAAGGAAAGTAAATGAAATTCCTAAGAGGATGTTTTTCTATTTATTCTCTGAATAACTTCATCAAATAAAGAAGATCTTTTGTTCCTCTATATAAGGAGTCCCAGATACTTGATAGGGAGAATTTGATGTGAAAAATCTGTAATATTCTTGATAACATTGATCTTAGATAAGGAAATAGAAAAGCTAGTAATAAAACAACTTTTATCAGGATTAATATTTAAGCCACTCTCTCTACCAAAAAGAGTAGAGGCATTGCAAAATATAATGAAATCATTAGAAAAACTAAGTTGAGAAATGGGAAACCCACTAATGATTCTGTAGTACATGTTGGACATTCTACTAAACATCTACTCAATACATCAAGAAAGATATTCCACAGTAATAATGAAAAGGGCAAGAGAGAGAGGATCCCCTTGCCTTAGCCCATGAGAAGAAGAGAAGAAACCATGCACTTCACCATTGAGAAGTAAAGAAAACCAAGAATTCTCAATCTCATTCTTAATTAAACTAATAAATTGATTAGAGAATCCAAATAAAGCCAAAATTTTATATACGAAAACCCAACCAATATTATCATAAGCATTGGAAATGTCAAGCTTAAAAAGCAGGTTTCCACCGCAAACTTTGGCATTTACATCATGGATCATCTCTAGGGCTAAAAGAACATTATCAGAAATGGATCTGTCTTTAATAAAATTGGTTTGATTGGGGGTGATAATTTTAGGAAGCAACATATTCAACCTTTTAGCCAAAATCTTAGAAATAATTTTATTAAGAAGAGAGCAAAGGCTAATCGGCCTAAAATCAGTCCAAACTTCAGGATTGTCTTTTTTGAAAATTAAAATAATGGAGGTACTAGAAAAAAATATTTTGGAAGGGCGCTAACCTTAAAAAAGTCAAGAATAGCTTTAATCAAATCCTCTTTGATGATAATCCAACATTTTTGGAAAAAAGGGTAGTATAACCATCGACCATGAGTCTTTATTCATACTCAAAGTGTCGAATTTCATTCTTAGAAGGTAAGGAAGAAAGCATATTGTTATCATCATCAGAAATAAGATTAGGAAAAACATCAGACAAAGAAATATCATCACAAGCAACATTTTTATTCAGAAACTCTTTATAAAAAGAAATAGTATAATCAGTATGCTCTTTTTTATCCAAACACCAAACTCCACCATTAATTTTAATTTTGTGAATGTGAATTAAAGCCTTTTTCTTTTTAACCATGGCATGAAAATATTTAGTATTATGATCACCATCAGAGGTCCATTTCATAGATGCTTTTTGTAGCCAATAGGTCTCCTCCATGTCTTGAAAACATGTTAACCTATTTTTAGCTTGAACCAACAGATGAATTTTAGAAGGATCATTAACAACAGCGTCTTCCAAAACTATAAACTCATTCTCCATTTCTTTGATATTAACAAAATTTTTCTTGAAATAATGTTTATTCCACCAATTAAGGCATTGCTTAAGTCTTTTTAATTTGAACCACAATCTCATCATCCCAAAAATAGAATTATTAGGATGGAGAGGTTCACCCCAGTTACTAGGAACAACATCTAAAAATCATTCATCCATGAGCCACATATTTTAGAAGCAAAATGGGATAGGGGAGGAGGATTTACTAGTAATAAAAATAAAAGTAATAAGCAAGGGAGAATGGTCTAAAAAGGTTCTACTTAAGTGCTCCACTTAAGTACTAGGGAGAAGATTAATCCACAAATGATTAAAAAGAACCTGATCAAGCCTTTGCTAGAGTCTATAATTATTCCAAGTGAATTGAGACCCACTAAAGCCAATATCATTAAGATGACAATCAAGGATCATGTTATTAAAATTGTCCATAGAAAATAAGTTTGGAGCATTACCACCAACCCATTTAGAGGAAGAAGAGATAGTATTAAAATCCCCACCCACAAACCAAGGAGCATCAAGAGAAGAAGAAAAACTAATAAGATCCTCCCAAAGAAGCCGTCTGTTGTTTCTATTACAAGAAGCATAAACAAATGAACCAAAACAACACCAATTATCATAAGTAATATTAACATTCATAACTTGGGATAAATCATCTAAAACCTGTAGAACATAGGGACTATTCCAAAAAATCCAAATTTTATTGCTCGAGTTGGCAAAAAAATTACCAAAACCAATCATTGTAGTAATAAAAGAAATGTTAGAAGGAATAATAAAGGGTTCCAATATAGCCAAAAAGGAGATGTTTTGAGAATGAACTAAATTTCTAATTTTATTTCTAATAGAGAGGATACCAATCCCTCTCACATTCCAAATTAAGAATGAAAGAATTTATTTGGGCAGAAGAGCCAGATCTAGTAACTCTGCAAAGTTAAGAAATTTAGTTTTAGGAGTTTTATTTTTCATTCTAAAAACCATTTGGAATTTATTAGTCATATCCACAATATCACCATCCAATAGAGATTGTTCAGGATAGGTTTGGAATAAGGTTGCACATTTAAAAGAATATTACATAATGCTTCACCTTCTTCCAAATCATTACTAAGTTGAAATATCAGATTAGAAATGAGTTCAACATTAGATGAAGAAGTAGCAGAAGGATTAGAACCATTTAAAGCCCAAGTGCCCAAATCATGATTAGAAACTTTATCATTAGTTTTCTCACCATTCAAACCCTCATCAAGGATCACATTTTCTTCAATTAAAGGTGGCAAAGAAGCAGGAATGGAATTGTTTGAGATAGAATCATCATCCATAGATTTCAAAAACATATTATTGTCCATATTATTACCAATATTAGTGAGATTCAAATGTATAGTCCCATTGCAAGGTAATGCATCTTTATTAACATGGCTAACATCCAAAATTGATCAGGCTTAAGACCACATCATTGTCCAAGGGAGTAGTGGGAGGATCAAAGCAATGACCCTCAGCTTCAGGTAAGGAGTTATCCATTGGAACAACTTTCTGTAGTTTAACCGAGGGCACCTTAAGATTGGGATGCAATTTTTTAAGGATGGGTTTGGGTTTCTTAAGGTGAGGATGAACTATAAAGCAATCTGAAACTCCATGACCATGAATTTTGTAATGGGAACAAAAAATTGGAAAATTCTTAAAATCCACTTTTTGCAAATATCCATATTTCTCAGAACATAGCCAAATTTTCTTTGGAAATTTTTTAGTTATATCAAACTTGAATAGAATTGAGCAATATATGGCAGGGTATTAGAAGCAGTCGCCTGATCAACTTGAAGAGGATGACCAAACAGTGCACCCATAATAAGAAGAAAGTCATGATTAATGAAATGGACACGTAAATTAGGAAGAGGGATCCAAACCATAATGATAGGAGATTCCTCCTAATATGAAAATGAGGCATCTATTTCAATAATCACATCTGACAATTGAAAACAAAATACGAGCATCACAAAAAAACCCGAGAATAATCTAAGTTATTTGAAAGCTGAATCAAGACATGATGAGAATCGATCAATCTGACAGAAAGAATACCAGAGAGTTTCAAGCTATGAAAAAAATGGTCTAATATTCACCAAATTAGGATGACGGAAAGCAAATTTACCCAGCAACATGAATTCAAAGGGTTTCACAAGCCTTTCCATAATTGAATTAGAACACATTATCGCGGGTACAGCCTAGAAGGAGGTAGAGATAAGCTCGAGAGACTCACCAGCATAAATGGCCTTACCAACAAGAACATCTTTGAAAGACTTCAAAGCCAGTGATGGATTTATTCAAGAGACCCCCAAGGAGTCAGAAATCATAACGGGAGTAGCCAAAATCTCAAGATTTCCCCATGAAGAAGTAAAAATCAAAGCCATGATCAACAGTGACACATGATAGGAGAAGTCAAAAGTTGAGAAAAGCTAATGAGAAGGAATCACCAGCTGAAAATGAATCATCTGCTGAAAATTCTATAAGAAATGCCATAAAGGCAATGCAGACAGGGAAATAAAGCCAAAGCACCAAAAAATGGAGGAGGTTTAGGATTTAGGGTTTAGGTTTAAAGTTTAGGTTTTTAGGGTTTGGGATTTAGGGTATAGGGTATAGGGTTTTAGGTTTAGGGTTTATTAAGAGTTTTGGGATTTTAGTGGGTTTTAGGGTTTAGGGTTAGGGTTTTTTATTAAATTAAGTAAACTAGTAGGTTTAGGTTTATTTAGTTTATTTCTTATTTATTTTAGTTTATTTTATAGTTTATTTTAATTTAAGTTCATTTTTATTTTTTATTTAGTTTAGTTTATTTATTTTATGTTTATTTATTTAAGATACAATTTTTTATTTTAGTTTATTTTTTCGATTTATGTCTAGGTTTAGGTTTATTTTTTAGTTTAGTTTTATTTTTATTTTATTTTTTAGGTTTAGGTTTTAATTTTATTTTTAGTTCTATTTTTAGGTTTTTCTTTTATTTTTTTATGTTTAGGCTTTAGGTTTTTATTTTAGGTTTATTTTTATGTTTTATTTTTTTAGTTTTGGTTTAGGTTTATTTTTAGTTAATTTTATTTTATTTAGTTTAGGTTTAGGTTTAGGTTTAGTTGATTTTATGTTTAGGTTTAGATTTTATTTATTTTAGTTTAGTTTATTTTAGTGTTTAGTTCATTTTATTTTATTTTAGGTTTATGTTTTTTTTTATTTTTGGGTTTAGGTTTTATTTTTTTATTTATTTTAGGTTTTATTTTAAGGTTTATATTTAGGTTTAGGTTTTATTTAGTTTTTATTTTATTTTATTTTAGGTTTATTTTATTTTTTTATTTTAGAGTTTTTTATTTTAATTTATGTTTTTATTTTAGTTTAGATTTTTATTTATTTATTTTACTTTAATTTAGTTTTAGTTTTTTTTAGGTTTTAGGTTTAGGTTTAGTTTATGTTTTATTTTAATATTTATTATATTTTGGTTTAGATTTTATTATTTTAATTTTAGGTTTATTTAGTTTTAGTTTAGTTTTATTTTAGTTAGGGTTTTAGTTAGGATTTGGGTTTTTTGGGTTTAGGGTTTAGGGTTATGGTACAGGTTTGGTTTAGGTTTTCTAGTTTATTTTTTTAGATTTTAGTTTAGGTTTGTCTATTTAATTTAGTTTTATTTTTTATTCATATTTTGTCCGTGTTTTTTTAGGTCAGGTTTAGGTTTTTATTTTATTTTATGTAAGTTTTAGGTTTTATTTTAGGTTTAGGTTTGGTTTTATTTTTGTTTAGGTTTAAGTGTTTTTTTAGTATGTTTTATTTCATCT
The DNA here is from genome assembly GCA_021442155.1 of Cymbidium sinense. Classification (NCBI taxonomy): domain Eukaryota; kingdom Viridiplantae; phylum Streptophyta; class Magnoliopsida; order Asparagales; family Orchidaceae; genus Cymbidium; species Cymbidium sinense. The sequence continues at coordinate 210,553,051 of CM038216.1, forward strand.
AGTTTAGGTTTAGGTTTAGGTTTAGTTTAGGTTTAATTTAGGTTTGGTTTTTTAGTTTAGTTTTAGGTTTATTTTATTTTTAGATTTTATTTTTTTAGGTTTAGGTTTTTCGTAGTTTAGGTTTAGGTTTTATTTATATTTATTTAGGATTTATTTTAGATTTTTAGTTTAGGTTCATTTTTTTTTATTTTAGGTTTATTTTATATTTACATTTTAGTTTTTTTTATTTATTTTTTTTTTATTCTTAGGTTTTATTTTATTTTATTTAGTTTAGTTTAGGTTTTATTTATTTTATTTTAATTTATTTTGATTAGTTTATTTTATTTTATTTTAGCTCCATTTAAGTTTTAGTGTCTTCCATTCTTTATATTATTTTTATTTTAGGTTTAGGTTTTTTTTATTTATGTTATTTTTAGGTTTTATTTTAGTTTAGTTTAGTTTTAGGTTTTAGGGTTTAGGATTGTTTAGGGTTTAGTGTTTAGTGTTTAGGTTTAGGTTACCTTGGCCTAGTAGTTTAGGTTTAGGGTTAAGGTTTAGGGTTTACACCTTTAGGATTTGGGTTTTGGGTAGTTTGGGTATGTTCTTAGGGTTTAGGTTTTTTAGGTTTGGGTTAGTTTTTTTATTTTATTTTATTTTTTTTATTTTAATTTTTTTAAATCATAAACCGATAGGTTTATTTATTTAGTTTATTTATATAGTTTTTTTTATTTTGATTTAGCTTTTAGTGTTTGGTTTTTTATTTTATTTTATTTTAGTTTTGATTTTTTATGTTATTTTATTTTTAGGTTTAGGTTTAAGTTTAGGGTTAGGTTTAGGTTTTTATTTAGTTTTTCTTAATTTAATTTAATTTATTTTATTTAGGTTTAGGTTTTAGGGTTTAGGTTTTATGGTTTAGGGTTTAAGGTTAGGGTTTGGTTTAGGGTTTAGAGTTTAGGGTTCAGGGTTTAGAGTTTAGTATTTAGGTTTTAGGTTTAGGGTTCAAGTTTTAGTTTAGGGTTTAGGGTTTTGGGTTTTTTTAATTGAGAATAAATTCAGATTCAACATTTCTTCATTTCGATTTCATCATGGAAGTAACAAACTAGGGAAGTGAGATAATGAAATGATCTCCTTGGGGCTAACTAAAGTCTTGTGTTCCCGGGATGTCTAGACTATATACCCATTACCATTCAATCTTATATAAATCAACACATGAATAGAGAAAAGAAGACTCAACATTCATACAGTTAAGCTATAAGCACATGCATTTCTTATGTATTTATAACTAGCATCATAACACATATTATTATTCATTTATAAGTTTTTGAAAAATACATTTGATTTAATAGTGATAATAGCCACGCATATATTAAATTAAATCAACACATGCAAGCTTACATAAAAGAAATCCATTTTATTTTACTTGATTTTGAAAAGATGGATACATGAATTCAAATGACATATCAAATTTAGCATGATTGGAAAGAAGACAATCAAATATAAGCATGTGATTCATTCAACCAAACAAGACTTAAGGACAATCAAATCAAATAAGATTATTTAAAGCAAACCAAAGCATCTTTATTAATTAAGTTTTGGATTTGATTTGATTTAAAGAGGATAAGAGAAATCATCACTTGTTGTTTTAAACCCATTCCCACATTAGTGATTTGATTTTATTTATGAAAATGTAATTAAGTTGATTTTATGGGTTAATTAAGTTGAACCCTTAATTAGATGAATTAATAACCCTTACCAATATTCCATTAAAGTAATTAACTAAATAATTATGAGCCAACATGATATGCATGGAAAATAAACTTGCGATGATCGTAAGAAATAAAAGGGGCCTTATGCATTAGTACATGATTAATAGTTAATTAGATTAAGGGACTTAATTAATTACTCTTATGGTTTTCTCACACATGTGGACTAACCATAATTTCATTAAACTCCTTTAGGTTATTAAACACCTAAAGATCTACCCCATGATTTAATTAATTAAGGTCTGATGTGATTATGATTTCAATTTGATTAAGTGATTTAATTAATTAGTTAAATCTTAATTAATTTCATTCCCAATGCTAGTCTTTAGTTCACTTACTGTTGAACAATGATTAATAAATTGAATTAACTAATTTGTTATTGTTCATGGGATTAATTAATCATTAATTAACTTAAAAGGGTAGTTAATGTTTAATTAGTCAATTTTCTTAGCAATAAATCCCAAGAAAATCATGGGAGGCAGACGTCATCCCATTAAATTAACCCACAAAATTTTGGATTAATTGCTCAAGAAATTAAAAAGTAATTAAGCTAATTAATTTTATAATTAAACCTTAATTACTATTCAAAATTAGTTAAGATCATTTTTAATTAATTCTCCTTTGACATACCTTTAAAATGAGTATTTATTTGCAATTTTTATTTATATATGATTTTTTTATAATTATTATAAGTTTCAGCCATTAAGAATGATTAATTAACCATAATTAAAGCTTAATCCTGTTGGCTCCATGTGGCGCGCTGCGCGATGCACTTTCCACGTGGCACTACAGGAATGAATACTTAAAACTTATCTTTCTCAACACCTATGTGGCAGCAACACACTTTCCTAGATCCCGCAACTTAATAGAATTAAATCAGATAAATCTAACAGATCTAATCATGATCGTTCATTCCGATCATGTGGAAAGCACAATGCATGATCTAGCATCACTCGAGTAAGGGAGAATGGAGTTCGTCCACCATTGCTCACTTGATTCGAGCTTACTTGAGCTCGGATCTACTCCAAATGGATCCCACACCTTCACGACATCGATCAGAGGGGATCAAACGGTCAAGATCACACAAGATACAAGTTTTCTTCAAAAAGTTCAATCCTATTTTTGCCAAAGGATCAGTTATGGAAGCATACATCATAAGAGCTTAAGACTAGTGGCTAGAATAATTAAGGAAGCTTCATCAAGTGGAGATGAAGCCTGTGAGTAAAGAATTGGAATCGATGTTCGCTTGGAAGGCTATGAACCAATGATTTGGAGCACAACTTTGATCAAAGTCCCACCTCCGGTGCCCGGGAAGCTTGGTTGAAGATTTATTCTTGCTCGATGAGGCCTAGGGAAGGTGCGTGCAAAGTTAATTTAATTTTGATGGAGAAATGGGGAAGTTAGGTCAGAACTAAGAGTGTCTTATTTCAGGATAGATAGGAATGGCATTTTCAAATTAAGGAACTAGTTTGGTAGCTTAAGAAATGTCTCTAGTGGCTCATCTTGGGTAGCTAGGGCTCTAAGGAATGATTTTTGTGTGTGTTTGAGTGGAAATAAGGGAGTGTATACCCCCTTCATCTTGATCAGACAGTTGGATCAGGTTTGGCTTCTAATGGTCATCCGACCATCTTAAGGTGTCGTGGGTGGCAAGGAGTTGGTGAGTTGGCTCGGCTTGGTTGGTTGAAGGTGTGGAGGTGGCTTTCAAGAAGAAATCATGGGTGTTCTATGAGTTTCAAATCCTTCAATGGGGAGGGTGAGGTGGTTTCACCACCCATGGGTCATGGCCAACCCAACCACCCCTTGGGTCAGGTTGGGCAGTGTCCTAAGTGCCTAGGTGGACCATTTGGAGATTACCAAGTGACTAAGGAATGGTAATGACCACTTATATGGTTGATTTCTCTCATGTGATTTCTTTGACCCAAGGCTAGAATGATCATTTGGCATTAGATTTGGTTTTGGTAGATTTGAAATGAGCCAAAAGTGTGTTAGCCCAAATTTCAAGTCAATTGGAGTTGATTTCGTTAGGTTTGGCTCAATTTGACTCATTTAGGTCAAATTAGGTTAGGTTAGGTCAAGTTGACTAATTGGTAAAATTAGGTCAAACCAAGGGTTGGGTCAAGTTCATATGATCATTGGGATGTTTTGGTTCAATTTGTTTGATTTAGTTTGGCTTAGATTTGATTTTGGCTCATTTAAATTCATTTGGGTCAAATGGGTTAAGTTGACCAATTTGATCAAACTGGCCAAATTAGTTTGGGTTGGGTATTGGTTTGGGTTTAGTTGACCAATTGAAGTTGATTGTAGGCTTTGGTTTCAATTAATTTGGATTTGGTTTTTATTTAGGACAACTTGAACCATAGGTCAATTTAGGCTAAGTAGGTCAATTGGGTTCAATTGGGTCCAATGATAGCTTTAGTCAAGTTCAACAATCAATTCGGAATGAACTTGAGCCATTGGTTGCAATCAATTTGGTTTATATTTTGATTTGACCCAATTTGGTCTTTTAGGTCAATTTAGGTCAACTTGGGTCAAGAGGGCCAATTGGATTTGGTTTGACTCAATTGAAGTTCAAGTCATATTCAAATATTTATTTTGATTTAGTATGAATCAATGGTTTCAAGGGATTTGGCATAGGTTACAATTTGGCTAGTTTGTATTCATAGGGGTTAAGGGGTTGACTTGGTCAAATTACCAAGTTGACTTGGTTTGACCTAATTTATTACAATTGGTCAACATAGGGTTATCAATAATCATGATGGGAGGTTTTGATGGACTTGGTTCAATCCAATTTGGGTAGGATCAGAACTTGCCACCAATAGGTCAAATTAGACACTTTGGGTCAAGTGGACAAATTGGATTTAGCTGGCTTGATTTTAGGTTGAGTTTATATATGGATTTGGGATTAATATATAAATTCAATTACAATTGGCTTGGGTTCAAATGGGTTTTGGTTCATTTGAATATTTCAAGTCAAAAGGGTTAAGTTGGATTTGACTTGGGTTGATTTTGGTTTATCTTGATGATTATAGATTTCATTTATATTTGTGAATATGATTGAAGATACGATTGATTCATGAGAAAATCAAATGAATTTTGATTTTTGAATGAAGGAATTTTGCTAAGTCCAGGGACTTGGGTCATGTGGCTTAGGTTTGGATTTTGATTTGGTTTGATTTAGTTTTGATGGTTTAAATGCATATTTTATTTAAATTTGTGAAGATGATTGAAAATATGACTAAGTTGTGAGAAAATCAATTTAGTTTGACTTCATTTGGATTAAGATTTGGCTAAGTCCAAGGGATAGGTCATTTGCCTTAGAAAAGGTTTTGATTCAATTTGATTTAGTTTTGATCATTTGAATGTAGATTTGATTTATATTTTGGAAGATGATTGGAGATATAAATTTATTATGAGAAAATAAATTGATTTTGGATTAATTTGGATTAAGATTTGGCTTAAGTCCATGGTATAGGTCATATGGCTTAGGAAGGGTTTCAAATTTGGATTTGATCATGGGCTTCAATAAGTTAGTTTTAGAATTGGGGTTTGGATTTGGATTTGATGTTTGAATTGAACTTGAGGTTTGGTTTGAGAAGGTGAACATGGATTGGATTTGGGTTGGGGTAGGTGGATTATCATAATCCCTAAGGCATAACCTAATCCTATAGTTAACACTTCTAAATCTTTAGGCCTAGGTTAATTATTTACCTAATTGTTAGAAGTGTTTTATATCTAGGAAGTCTTAGTGTCTAGAAGACTCCTAAGTCTTAGATGGGAAGATTGAATCTGTACTCCAAAGGTAAGGTCAATAGGCCTTAGGATCTATAGTGTTTCCCTTAGAGATAAATGATTAGAAGATGAAGCCAAGTTTCACATTATAAGCTTTGATACATCTTTCAATGCTTTTCTTGGGAGACCATCGATACATGAGTACAACATAGTTCCATCCTCTCTACACCAATGTATCAAGCTTGTGATAGGTGGGATTGTCTACTGTGTCAAAAGAGATCCCAAGACATTTATAGTTCATGAGGTCAGCATATATGAGGAGACGGCTTACTACCTCCCTCAAAATCAATAAGTCTATTCTCGCAAACTTGGCCAAAGTTTAAAAATAAAAGAAAAATAAAAAGAAAAATAAAGAGAAAAATAAAGAAAAGAAAATAGAAAATGAAAAAGAAAATAAAAGGGATCGAAAATAGACTTGGAGGAAGAAGTAGAGCCTAACATTAGATTCCACCCATAGTTCGTTACTCTATTCTAACATATGGGTAGGATGACCTGACCTCCACCAGGTAGAGGAAGAGGCCAGTTCAGAGGTAATCTCAAGGGTGGAAAACCTCTTTATTGGCCACCCAATAGAAGATATATCCCAGCTACCAAGAGTACACCTGTTATCCATATAGACTTAGAATCTAGTTCATAAGATTAGTCTTATATGGTGAGCACACTAGCCAGCTCTTCTCATTAGAAGATTCCTTAGAGGTGACACTAGAGCCAAATAATGATGAATACTGAGCTCCAAAGCAAAGCATAAGTGTATCCAAGTCTATATGTGAAATAGTTAGGCATCAGTTGGGAACCATAGCTCTAACCCCATTTTCCTCTAAAAAGTTTAGGGTTTGTTAGTTAAGGAATCCAATAGGTCTTCCATAGGTGTGAAGACTCAGAGGTTCTTTCTAGGAGTATCATCCTCAAGTTAAGAAGTTAATGTAAAACTTGAGGATGGTTCATATAAACATTTAATATAATTACCTTTTGATTGGTACTTGCCTTGTGTTCATAATTTAGCAAAGAAAGGGTTAATCCCACATACTTTGTCAAAGCATAGGTCAGAGTACTTCGAAAGAACATGGAAGAACAAATGCAAAATCTCTCAATCAAGACCAAGACTAGGATTCAGTATAGTGGGTCCAGTCAAAGATGAAAATTACTGCTTGGTCATCTTTAATCATTTGGAATCTAATAGGTTATTTTCAAATCACATTAAATCATATGAGGAGCTATGCTTAAAAACTTCAGATGATCTAGATGATTTTAAAGTCAAAGGTGCACTGCCAGAGTTCGAAGAAGAGATCAACTCAACCATTGATGAGCTCAAGGAAATCAACTTAAGAATTGAAGAAGATTCACGCCCGACATACATCAGTTCTTTATTGAATGAAATTGAAACTAATGACTTAGTTAGGCTATTGATTGAGTTTAAGGACTGCTTTGCATGGAGTTATGAAGAGATGCTTGGATTGGCTCCTAACATGGTGATCCATAAACTAGCAATAGAGCCTAATGCTAACCCTATCAAGCAAGCACCTAGATGCATGTGATTAGCCATAGAATAATTGGTCATTTCTAAAGTCAAGAAACTGATCGATGTTGGCTTCATCTTGGAAGAAAAATACCCTACCTGCTTAGCCAATGTCATCCCAGTTAAGAAAAAGAATGGACAAATTAACATATATGTCGATTTTAGGGATTTAAATAATGCATGTCCAAAAGATGAATTTATACTACCAATCCCGGAGCTGATGGTGGACATTACCTCATGCGCCTTCTCATGGATGGCTCATCCGGATATAATAAGATAATGATGGCCCCTAAAGATGAAAGAAACACTGCTTTTAGAACCCCGATCAAAATCTATTACTAAGAATATATATTATGACTCATCATGATGTCATACTCAATAGAATACCATTGAGAGTAGTTTTAATAATTTTAACCTCAAGAATTAAGTTTTCAGTCCAACCGTTTGAATTGAGAAGATCTAGAGAAATGTCTAAAAAGTTCATCAACTCAGATCATTCCAAGGGTGGTTGGCATATCTAAAATGCTTTATATCCATCCTATCAGGAAGATGTCAGCCATTCTCAGCACTTACCACAAAGTATGCCAAGTTTAAGTGGGATGACAAGTGTGAGCATGCCTTCAAAGATATCAACCATTAACTGATGATGTCATTAGTTCTAGCAGCCCCTATCCAGGCAAGCTACTTATACATTACACTACTGCGTTAGATGACTCCCTTGGTGCTTTGTTTGCCCAAGCCAATGACGAAGGTAAGGAAAATGCACTCTACTACCCAGCTATCATATAATCTCTGCGAAGGTTAATTATCCACCCATTTAGAAGCATTGCTTAGCTTTAATCTTTGCATCCCAAAAGCTACAACATTACAATGTTCCTCATAAGGTGAACTTAATCTTTAGGATCAATCCACTATAGTATCTCATGACATGGATGACACTATCTGGATGGTTGAACAATGGTCCATGATCCTCTAACAGTTTGACATACCTTCAGCGATGAAAGGACAAGTGCTAGCAGATTTCTTAGCAGCACACTAACTTCTTGCCGACTCTCTGCTTAGTGATAATCTCCCCGATGAACAAATCAAGAACTTAGGGGATACTAGCATGCACCACTCATAGATTTACTTTGATGGTGCGACTTCCTCTCAAAGAGGAGAAGAACCACAATCTACTATTCTAGAAAAGGTAGGAGTAGGAATAGTTCTCTTTACTCCAGACCATGATGTGATGAGATTCTCATATCATTTGTCCAATCCTTGTACCAATAAAGAAGTCGAATATGAGGCTCTAATTGTTGGTCTAGAGTTAGTCATTACTCTAACCATCCAGAACATCAACAACTTTAGGGATTCTCAACTAGTTATCAACCAAATCATTGGGTCCTTTAAGGCTATAAATCCCAAGCTCCATCACTACCATAACTACACCATGGAGTTATTGGCACAAATCCCAAAGGTTACCATTTATAAGATTCTCTGAAGAGAGAACATCGTAGCGTATGCTTTAGCCAAGCTTGCCAAGGAGTTGGCTTCTCTAGAGGATGAGTCCATATAAATAAAGGACCAAAATAGACAAGTCTTATCCCTTATTTATATTGAACTCATCAAAAAGTACTCTCTTGATAAAGTGGTTTCCATTACGAAGAAGGATGAGGAGTTAGATTGGAGGCAACCATTCATGGATTATTTAAATAAAGGGAAACTAACTCAAGAGAAGTCCCAAGCCCATCAGATGAAGTAGAGAGCACTTTTCTATGCTCTTGTAGATGGTGTCTTGTACCAACAATTTTTTGACCATATGTGGTTACATTATTAGCATGTAGCCCATAAGATCATGACTGAGGTACACTCAAGATTATGTGGAGCCAACCATTCTAGTCTAAAGATGAAAGTAAAAAATTAAGAGACTAGGATACTACTGGTTGTCGATGATCAAAGATTGCATGGATACGGCTAGGCGATTCCACCAATGTCAAATACACGGTGTGGTCCTACACTAAGCACCCAACATTCTACATCCTACATTAGCCTCAAGGCCATTCGAGTGTTGGGGTATCGACATAGTGGGTCTGATTGATCCTCCTTCTTATAAGGGTCATCGGTTCATCTTAGCTGTTACTGACTACTTTTCCAAATGGGGGAAGGTGATTCTGCTTAAAGAGGTCACATCTTAGCATGTGCTCCAATTTTTTAGGAACCATATCGTATATAGGTTTGAAGTGTCTCGAAAAATTATATTTGATAATGGTACTACATTCAAGACAACGAGATCAACAACTTTGCCCAGAGACACAACATAGATTGGAGATATTCTACCATCAACTACTCGAGGGCAAATGACTTAGCAGAAATATTCAATAAAACTATCATCCAAATACTGAAGAAGACACTCGACAACAACAAGCGATAATGGCATGTGCATTTAGTTGAAGCCTTGTGGGCCAACCAGACCACATATAGAACTCCAACTTAGTCTACTCCTTTCTTCTTAGTGTATGGGTCTGAAGCTGTTCTACCATTAGAAGTCCAACTCCCATCACTAAGGATAGCTATGGGTAGCAAGATTACAATAGAGAAAAATGTCAAGTTGCGATTAGAAAAGCTCAAAGGTTTGGAGGATAGATGCTTGTGGGCATGCCAAAATGTCTAGTTGTACAAAGCTCAAATGATTTAAGATCACATTAAGTTGGTCCATCCTAGAGCTTTTCAAGTAGGAGAGCTTATTTTAGTTCTAAGGAGACTGATTGTTACCCGTCGTAAGATGGGAGGCATGTTTGAACTCACTTGGGATGGTCCTATTGCCATAAAAAAGGCCTACCAAAGAGGATCTTATCAGCTTATTAATCATAAGGGAGAGCGCCTAATGCTTCCAATCAATGGGCACTACTTAAAAAATATTATAAATCATGTTTGAAAATAATTATCATCAATGAAAATTCCTTTTCAAATTCAATCTCTTCCATGTTGACAGTATTCTCATTTGTGAATTCGCCATGATGTGTTTAGGTAGGTGTAAGGAACCCAGTGGCATCCTATCCTTCATCGACACAAAAAAAAAGCATAAACTACACAAACATATAAAATAAACACATATCTTTTCTCTGCTACTGAAGTTTATATAATGCCCCCAAAGACTCACTCAATAGTTTGTCAAGTCACGCACTACCTTGCTAGTGTGTTACCTCAATGGTTTTCTTGCTTTGGAGGATGTAAGTCTGCTACACTTTCCTTCCTTACTTGTCCACTACACACTGACGAGCATCTTGTTAGTTTGGTAGGCTTATTGCATGGCTGGTAAGATACCTCATGTTGGCTTCATTTAAGAGGATGTGAGTCTACTATGCTTTCTTCTTATATTAGCCTTCATGCACTGATTGGGTTGAGTATATTTGAAGTTTAGGATAAGTCCCCTAGTGGCTCCATCCCTCCTAACTACTTCAAGTATGGGTCTAGTCCTTCCTCGGGGCAACCCGCTTAGGTCGCTAGTACAACATCCGGATGACATTATCATGATGATTTCACTTGGAAAGTTGTAGGCCTATGTGCTTTCTTTCTAGATTGATCATTGTACACTAATGGGCATGTTAGGTTGGTTAGTTCTTATTATGATAATGGATACACCACTCATGCTAACGGATACACATTAGGTTGGTTGGTTCTTGTACCTTAGAATACACCATTCATGGTAGATGTAAGTCTGCTATGCTTTCTCCTTCAGTTGGCCACCATACACCTATAGCCTTTTTTTTCTAGGGCTTAGGATAACGCCCCTAGTAGCACCTCCCCTGTGGGCACTATATTTGGATCACATTCTTTTCGACCCCATTTAAACAGTACTCGGGTTACTATCCGAGTGGACAGTTTCCCTTTCCGAGTAACGACCCTTGTGGTTGTAGAATCCGTCTTGTGGATATGCAGATTATCCTTTGGTCTAGTAAATCTGATATAGGTTAAGGCTGACATAGCCCCTTCTCAGTGTGGTCCCTCGCAAACCAATGGGGTCCACGTAAACATATAAACAAAATATATATTCACTCATGGATTAGGAGGATACCCCTAATGGTACTTTTTCTTAAGCGGACATCCTATCTTTAGGGTAGTGTCAACAAAAGTCATAATAGGAATCACCTGAATACTCTTGGGTTGATATAAGTCCCCAAAGGCATTCACTCGGTAGTCAACCCTAAGTCAGGTCTGATTTGTTATGCAAACAATAGGTCACCCTTATGATTGTTCTCGGCCTTAGAAGATGTAATTCTACTACACCTTCTTCTTAGTACAATCGTTGCACACTAAAAGGAAACCTCTTAGGTTGGCTAGGTCTACCCCACAGCCAGTAGACTATCCCTTTGGATTTGTAAATCTGAGGTAGGATAAGTCTGATATATCCCCTTCTTCGTCGGTCCATTGCACACCAACATGATCCATAAATTAAATCTATTAAATTTGATCGGGCTCACATCCCCAACGGATATGCCCTCAATTCGAAATCAAACTAAACCAAAATAACCATATTAAATCACATGAAATTAAAATAAAATTAATCCGGACTACTTCTGAGTTGACATAAGTCCCCAGTGGCATTCACTCAGTAGTCTCCCTAGGTCAAGTTTAATTTGTTGTGCATCCAACAGGTCACCCCAGCTGTTGTTCCTTACTTTGGAAGATGTAAGTCTGCTATGCCCTCTTCCTAGCACAGCCATTGCACATCGAAAGAAAACCCATTAGGTTGGCTAGCTCTACCCCGCAATTGGTAGACTATCTCTTTGGATTTGTAAACTTGAGGTAGGTCAAGGATGATATAGCCCCTTCTTAGTGGGTCCATCGCACACCAACAAGTTTCATATATTAACTTAGATTAAATTAAACTCAATCTGATTTTCCCCAATGGAGTTAAATAACACCCTTCTCCCTAGTGGATCCCTAAATCATATATAAACAATTCAAGCGAATAAATCAAATTCAAAACCAACCTCCCTGGTGGAGTCAAATTAAACTAACTCCCCTAGTAGATTCTAAATCATAGAAATCCAACCAAACTCTTATCCCCAGTGGATAAATTCTCAAACAATTCTATGAAATTAGACTCAAATCCCAATCCCCAACGGATAGCTCGAACTTACTTCCCGAGTGGAAGGCTCATATACCCGATCCCCAACGGAATCGAGCCCATATATCTAGCAGATAAGTTTATACATTAATTAAAACAAAATAAATTAAAGTTGATTCAATATTAATCCCTGATGGATTATAGATTCTTATTTGAAATTATTTAATTTAGTTTAGGTTTTTTATTTTAGTTTAATTTTTAGGTATAGTTTAAGTTTCTTTTTTTAGTTTAATTCTATTTTTATTTTATTTTCTAGGTTTCGATTAAAATTTTTATTTTTAGGTTCATGTTTAGGTTTTTTTATTTATTTCATTTAAGGTTTTAGGTTTTATTTTAAAAAATTATTTTAGGTTTTATTTTAGTTTAGGTTTAGGTTTATTTTTTGTTTATTTTAATTTATTTAGTTTAGGTTTAGGTTTAGGTTTAGTTTATTTTAGTTATTGGTTTAGGTTTTATTTAGTTTAATTTAGTTTCTTTTAATTTAGGTTTAGGTTTATTTTATTTTTATTTTAGGTTTATGTTTTTTTTTGGTTTAGGGTTTATGTTTTATTTTTTATTTATTTTGACTTTAGTTTTGGTTTTATGATTTAGGTTTAAGTTTTATTTATTTAATTAGTTTTATTTATTTTATTTAGGATAATTTTATTTTTATTTTAAGTTTCATTTTTATTATATTTATATTTTTTATTTTTTTAGTTTAGTTTAGGTTTTTATTTATTTTATTTTAGTTTTGTTTTTTTTTCTTGTTCTATTTTCTTTTTAGGTTTAGGTTTAGGTTTATGTTTTAATTTGTGTATTTATTTTATTTTATTTTTTTAATTTATTTTGGTTTAGATTTATTTATTTTATTTTATTTTTTAGGTTTTATTTAGTTTAGGTTTAGGTTTTTTTGCTTTTAAGGGTTTATGGTTTAGGGTTTAAATTTTTTTTTTTTGGGTTTAGGGTTTAGGGTTTAGGGTTTAAGTTTTAGGTTTTAGGTTTAAGGGTTTATGGTTTAGGATTTTGAATTTAGGGTTTTTAAATGTTTTGGCTTTAGGGTTTAAGGTTTAGTGATTAGTATAGGGTTTAGGATTTTGGCCTTTAGGGTTTATCATTTTGGTTTTTGTAGTATTTTAGGGTTTAGGGTTTTTGGTTTTTAACAAAGAAAAAATCCACATTTTTATTTATGTTTATTTTTTATATTTCTTTAATCATATTTATTTAGGCTTATTTTATTTTATTTTATGTTCTTTATTTTAGTTTATTATTTAAGTTTAGGTTTAGGTTTATTTTTTATGTGAGTTTTATTTTTATTTTATTTTTTAGGTTTAGATTTTATTTTTTTATTGTTAGGTTTATGCTTTAATTTTATTATTTTAGGTTTAGGTTTTAGGTTTTTATTTTAGGTTTAATTTTAGGTTTTATTTTTTAGTTTAGTTTAGGTATATTTTTAATTTATTTTATATTATTTAGTGTTAGGTTTAGTTTATTTTAGGTTTAGGTTTATTTTATTTATTTTAGTTTAGGTTTAGTTTATTTTATTTTTTTATTTTATTTTATTTTAGGTTTAAGTTTTTTTTTAGTTGAGTGTCTAGGTTTAATTTGATTAATGTCTTAGCTCACTTAGAAGTTTTCTAAGCTACATATACCACATTTTGTAGGAAATCTCTAATCAAGGCCTTACTTAATCTAGAGATATGCTTATCTTAGTAACTGCTACTGAAGAGGAGGCATGCTACTTGAATGACATTTTAGGAGTTACATTTAGCGATGAAGACTTACTCATGGGGAGGACCGACCACAACCACCTCTTTATATTACTGTGGATGTTGGTAGATATAGTCTATCCAGAGTTTTGGTTGACCCAGGTGTATCAATCAACATTATGAGTATAAGAACCCTTGCCTACTAGAGGATCGACATCCCCAAACTCCATAAAGAATGGATGATGTTGAGAGGATTCAATGAACAAGGTGAGAGGGCCTTGTGGTGTCTATTTTTAGATGTATGGAGACACCATGCACATATGGGGAGGGGTACTTCTTGAGGTGATTAGGTACAACATTGAGGTATGATTTACTATCTCAAAAGATAGAGGCATCACCCTACTATCTCGAAAGACAATTATCATCTCCAAAGATTTCAAGGTTAGACTATCAAAAGATTAGTTGTATTTGGAAAATCAATTGGGAAAGCTAAAGGAGAAGACTTATTTTTGGAATCCAAATGATATAAGTAGGAAATGCTCATGATACTAAGAAGCCTAACATTCCAACCTATCCTACCATTAGTTTTATAATTTTGAAGTTAGGAGATTTATATGTTTTGAGTTGAAATTTAATTAACTAAGTTTATACTCAACCAACATAAGGTTGTGGAAATTCTTAAGAGGAAAGGATTTATGCTCATATCCTGAAGGGAATAGCCTTAGATCCTAAATCAAGGGAGCTTTAGCATGACCTAAATCGAAGTGATAGTTGGACATAAGGGTTTAACTTCACAAGAGAGAATAAATTGTTTGACTTCTGGACTTATAATCGGCTGGAGTGGGTGCCAGCTAACTTTTCCTACGAATTTAAAACCATGTAGTTTGGTCTTATGAATTACAAGATTGCTAGGGTAGTTATTTAATTAGAAAGAGACTAAAGTCCTAAACACACTCCCTTAGAGACTAGAGAGTGGTATGAGCATATGACTTAATCTATAGATGCAAAATCTTTTCAAATTTTTTTCATTTTAGACACATCATTTTGGGGCTTAGATTTCTTTTTCCTAAATGCATGATGAAATAGGTTATGGATCAAATCAGCAAGAAGAAGGTTTCTCCACCACAAGGGATCTGGTCAAGCATTTTTTTTATTGTGCAAGGATGGAGCTCCTTCATGTTCAAGACACAAAGAATATGCATGCATGATGTGAAACATACAACCATATAGCTATGGGGTTGCTAAATCTTTTAATTATCTTATTTATGTCTTAGGATTTTTGATGAGGTTATGAGTTGTTTAAAATTTAGTTATGAGTGATTAGTTGGGTAAGAAAGTTATTTTATCCTAACCTAATCGTATCCAAGCCACATTGAAGCATCGATCATTTAAGAAACTATGAAAAGCATATCGTCCTAATGCACAATGTAAACATAACATAAAAAAATTAGATAAATTATCATAAAAGAATAAAAGGCCAATGCAGACGGGTACCACCGTACAACCCTAAGAGAGAAAAGATGAATAATTATAAGTGTATTAAATGCTATGGGGGACATCTTTCTTTATATCTCCATTTCTGATTTGGTTCCTTTTTGATTTTGAAGGTGCTTGTTTTCAAAGGCATCAGGCACCCGTGATAAAACCTTCGTCCCACTACTCATCCTAATCCCCCATAGCACCAATCTTAATTCCTATTGCAAAACTTACATTTATGTGGGAAAATAAATCTAACTACACATGCAAGATAAAGGTTTGCTAAATATACATAAAATCCCAAGCAGTTGTATTTAAAATTTAGACTTAGCATCCTACACATGGGTAACTAAGCTCACCTGTCCTAACTTGGATTATGCTTAAGGATTTAAGCAACCTGCAAAAAGAGCATTCACATTTATTTCTAAGCATCCCTTAAGCATAATCCCCTACAGAAAACATCATTTGGCTAATATTGGCCTATCATCCAGTCTATGAAGTATGCACCCTAACAACCAATCTAAAATACTACATCATAAAATAAAACATACATCACATCATATGCCATCCTAACTTAGACCTAGAAGTGGTTGCTTAATTCTAATGTGTGTATTAAGGTTTGTGTGGTAAGTCTTGTTAGGCATTAGTGTTGTATTTTCTAGGAGTAGAAGGATTCAATTTAACATGAATTATTGATTTCACTTGAAGTAGTTTAATTGATTTGAGAATTTTAATTTATGTTTTCTTTTACTTCATTTGATTACACTTAGAAACTAAGTGTTATGAAGAAAGGAAGAGAGGATTGCCCTCTTTCATTTCTACCTTAAGTCACTTTAAAGTATATTAATTTGATTTAGTTCTCTTTAGTGAATGGCTTATTAAATGATTTAATTAATTTGAAGTTTAGGATCACTTTAAGTAATCCTATTCAAAATGAAAGGAATCTTAAGATTAATTTAATTAAATTACTACCAGATAACATATATTAAATCATTCCTTCCCATCACATGTAACATGCATCTGATTTAATCCTAAGTGTATCTATACATGTAACATATTTTAGGACTTTAAATGATAAATGTATGTGTATGTTTAGATTTCATATTTTATCTGACTAAATTTTTTAAACATATTAATTTAGAACTTTATCCAAACTCTTATACAAAAAGGACATAAGAAATTGCTTTCCTTGGACACACATGGATGCATACATAAATAAGGGAAAGAAAATCATGCAAAGATTGTATATTTTTTGATTGAATCATTTATATATGTGAATTATAGCTCTATCCAAATTCTAATGTTGAAATACATAAGAATGAAATCAAATGGGTACATGCCGTTGTTAAACTAGGGAAGTGAGGTGATTAAATGAACTCCTTGGGGCTAGCTAAAGTCTCATGTTCCCGCGATGTCCAGACTATATACCCATTACCACTCAATGTTATATAAATCAACACATGAATAGATGAAAGAGAACTCAACATTCATACACTTAAGCTATAAGCACATGCAATTCTTATGTATTTATAACTAGCATCATATCACATATTATTATTCATTTATAATATTTTGAAAAATACATTTGAATTTAATAGTGATAATAGTAATGCATATATTAAATTAAACAACACATGCAAGCTTACATAAAGGAAATCTATTTTATCTTACTTGATTTTGAAAAGATGGATGCATGAATTCAATGACATACCAAATTTAACATGATTGGAAAGAGGACAATCAAATATAAGCATGTGATTCATTTAACCAAACTAGTTCTTAAAGATAATCAAATCAAATAAGATTATTTAAAGCAAACCAAAGCTTCTTTATTAGTTAAGATTTAGATTTAATTTGATTTAAAGAGGACAAGGGAAATAAGCACTTGTTGTTTTAAACCCATTCCTGCATTATTGGTTTTATTTAAGTTAAGGAAATGTAATTAAGTTGATTTTATGGGTTAATTAAGTTTAACCCTTAATTATATGAATTAATTACCCTTACCTATGTCACCTTAAAGTAATTAACTAAATAAGTCCCCTAGTGACTACTTCCCTCCTGTCTGCTTCAATTCTAGGTCCAATCCTTCCTCGGGGCTTCCCGCTTAGTAGTCATTCTAGGTCAGATAACATCTATCCCGCTGACGATAAACTATCCCGATGATCAATTCTGCTTGAAAAGTTGTAAGACTACACGCTTTCTTTCTAGATTGATCATTGGACACCGACAAGAACCTTTGGTTGGTTGGTTCTCACTATGCTGATGGATACATCAGTCATGTTGACGGAAACACCTTAGGTTGGTTGTTCTCTCACCTTAGGATACACCACTTATGGCAGATGTAAGTCTACTACACTTTCTCCTTAAGCTGGCCACCGTACACCTATAGGATTTTTTTTAGGGTTCAGGATAATGCCCTAGACCTCCCTGTGCATATTTAGATCACATCCTTTGTGACCCCATTTAGACACCCAAGTTACTAGATTGGACGCCCCTTTCTAGTAACCATCCTTGTTGGAGAATCTATCATGGATGTGTAGATTATCCCTGATCCAAGAATTTGATATATGTCAAGGCTGACAAAGCCCCTTCTTAGTGTGGTCCCTCGCACACCAACAGGGTCCACATAAACATATAAACAAAATATATATTCACTTGTGGATTTGAAGGACATGCCTAATGGTACCTTTTTCCAGGTAGGCATCCTATGTTTAGGACAATGTCAACAAAACTCCCAATAAGATTAGCCTGATTACTCTTGAGTTGATATAAGTCCCCAATAGCATTCACTTAGTAGTTGCCCTTAAGTTGAGTTTAATTTGTTATGCTACCAACAAGTCACCCCAATGGTTGTTCCATTCTTTAGAAGATGTAAGCCTGCTACACCTTCTTCCTAGCACAGTGATTGCACACTAAAAGAAAACCCCTTAAGTTGGCTAGCTTTACCCCATTTCCAGTAGACTATCTATTTTGATTTGTAAATCTGAGATAGGATGAGTTCAATATAGCCCCTTCTTAGTGGGTCCATCACACACTGACATGGTTCATAAATTAAATCTATCAATTTGGATCATGCTCACATCCCCAGTGGATATGCCCTCAAGTCAAAATCAAACTAAACCAAACAAAATATATCAAATCACTTGAAATTAAAATAAAATTAATCCTAGCTACTTTTGAGTTGACATAAGTCCTCACTGGCATTCACTCATTAGTCATCCTAGGTCAAGTTTGATTTATTGTGCATCCAACAGGTCACCCCAGTTGTTGTTCCTCACTTCAGAAGATGTAAGTCTTCTATGCCTTCTTTCTATCATAATTATTGCACTCAAATGGAACCCCTTAGGTTGGCTAGCTCTACCACACAGTCAATAGACTATCCCTTTAGGTTTGTAAATGTAAAGTAGGTCAAGGCTGATATAGCCCCATCTTAGTTGGTCCATCGCACACCAATAGGATCCATACATTAACCGCAAATTAAACCCAATCTAATTTTTTCTAGTGGAGTTATATCACCCATCTGGAGTCTTAAATCATATATAAACAAGTCAAGCAAGCAAATCAAATTGAACCAACCTCTAGGAACCAAATCCCAACCAATAGAGTTTAAATCAAATAAATCCAACCAAAATCTTATTCCTAATGGATACATCCCTAAATAAATCTATGAAATCAAACTTGAATCTCAATCCCTAGTGGATAGCTCAAACCTGCTTCCCTAGTGGAAGGTTCATATACCCGATCCCCAATGGACTCAAGCCCATATCTCTAGCAGATATGCCTCCACATCAATTAAAATAAAATAAATTTATCCCCGATGGATTATAGATTCTTATCCCCAATGGATCTTCTTTCCATAAATCATATAATCAATTAAAATTCAAACCTTATCCCTAATAGATTTTCTTCTTCCATGCCCTCGACATAGACCCCTCACATGTCATGTATAATGCATGTGTGATCCCCTAGTGGATCTCCCTCCATGTCCTTGACATGGAATTCTCATCAAATCTTATTTCTTCTCTTATTGACATCTTTAATACTTCAACCAAAAGCTTAGTAATGTATTCATTCAAATTACCTCATTTTAACATTATAATAAACATTTTATTATTTGTGATGGTGCAAGCTCAAACTAACTATACATTATCATGCTAAATATATTATATGGTTAATTAACACACTATATTATATTATGATATATGATGTTATATTATAATTTGAAAATAATATAATATATTATCTAACATTACACCTCATTAGAATCACTTAAAAGGAATAAATAACAAAATTTTACCAAAATATGAATAATGTTCATTTTGGATGTAAAATTGTTATATTTCTATTTTAAATGGTACAAAATAACTTAATTTTTTGTGTTGCTTCTTTTGTGTGTGCTGTGAATTTGGCCAAATTCTTCCATCTCAACCTTCAAATTAACATTTTTGTGAGTTTTGACCCAATGTATTATAACAAAAGTAAAACATACTAAAATGTACAATAACATTTAGTAACACACCACCACATTCATATATATGTGAAGTTATATTATTATGTATTATTTAATATCCTTTCATATAATATATTATCTTACACCAAAATGAATCACTTGAAGCAAAAAAATTCATAAAATCGGAAAAATGTACATTATTTTGGATGCAAAATTCCATTCTTTTGATTAAATGACACACCATAGCACACCCCCAATGATGTTCCCTAAAGCTTTCCTTAAATTTGTCCAAATCTCATCATCCCAGCCTATAAGTCAGTATTTTTATGAAATATACTAGTACAAACTCTACTATATCATACTATAACAAACTAAAATATGTTAAACAACAAGTAGTAATACACAGATGTTATAATCCATGATACACGTTATGGCATCCTATATTATCATACACTATAACATATTGTATTATACTATATTCCATATCACATCATAAGGGATTGCTTAAGATAAAATCATAAAATTAGTTCAAATAAAAAACTATATATTTTAGTCATCACTTACATATTTTAAATTGGAACAATATATTATGAGGCCATGCTCTACCTATTATGAATTTGGCCAAATTCCACCATTTTAAAGTACAAATCAACATTTTTATAAATAATCCTAGTCTAGGCTTGACTACATGATTGTAAAATACTAAAATAATTTAAAATGCACAGAATAATATATTATGATATATGATGTTATACTATGCTACAACATATAATATTTATTTTAAACATAAAATCTTACTTTCTAGACTACAAGTGGCATAGCACAACTTTGGTACTACAAGCTAATTCCCACTTCAAATTTAACAAATTTCATCACCTAGTTTATTAAATCAACATTTTTATGATTTATATTAATATAGACTATAGGGCACAATACCATAATATGCTAAAAATTTCAAAACATCTTATAACATCCGAAAACACATCATTACATGAATAAATATATGATGCTACACTATACTATAATATATGGTATTATAATATGATTTAGGGTATTCAAATCTCTAATAGTCAAGGGAAAGTCTCTTGAAGACATTTTCTTTAAACTATGTTAGGATTAGGTCATTCTTTTAGATCTACTCTAAATGACATCTTTATACAAAGTTTAGGGCTCTGAGTTTAGTTTAGAGTTTGGGGTTGTTGGGGTTAGGATTTGGGGTTTAGGGTTTAGGGTTTTAGGTTTTGTGGGTGTGCTTTAGGGTTTAGGGTTTAAGAGGGTTTTAGATTTTAGGGTTTTTTAGTTTAGGTTTAGGGTTTAATGTTTAGGGTTTAGGGTTTTTAGGGTTTAGGGTTTAGGGTTTATTATTTATGATTTATGATTTAGGTTTTAGGTTTAGGGTTTATGTTTTAGTTTAGGATTTAGGGTTTTTTTTTTTTTAACAAAGAACAAATTCAGATTCAACATTTCTTATTTTTGATTTCATCAACCAAGTAGCACCCAAGTTTAAGACACAAAGATAATAAATAAAAAATGAGTACCCATAGAGCAAATTAAAAACCCTAGATAAGTAGAACCCTCTCTTCTATAAAGACACAGTTCTATAAGTAGCAAATTGGATTGGCTATTTTTCAATTTCTCCAGCTCCCATCAAAACTACCCACGTCTCTCAAGTAGCGGGATCCGCCATCATATCCCCGATCTCTCCCTCCACCACCATCTCAGCTATAATCTCCATCGCTCCTCCCACCACCATAACTGCCACTACTCTAACCATGACCTCCATATCTTCTAGCACCTCCAGATCCCCCACCACAACTATGATAACTGTCACCTCTACCTTCACCTCCACTGCTAGATTTAGACTAAGCTTAGTTTAATGTTAATTATCATTCTTGTGGGTGGGTTTTTGGAGGGTGGGTTAGGAGGTAGGGTCTGGGTTTAGGAAGGATAGGAGTATAGGGTTTGGGGAGTGGGAGGGTTTGGGTTTAGTGGAGGGAGGGAGTGAGGTCAGGGTTTAGGGTGGGGTTGGCTCAGTGTGAGGGATCAGTCAGTTAGTTGTGGTCAGTGGAGTGGTGGGTTTTTGGGTTTAGGGTTAGGGCCCAGGTTAATGGAGGATTTAGGAGTGGAGAGAGTCAGGGTTAAGACTCCATGATTTAGAGTTAGGTTAGTGTGGAGTGGTAGGGAGGGTAGGTTAGAGGCAGTGTAAGATTTAGCCAGAAGAGGGCCTAGTTTTGGTTTTATTTAGGATTTAGGGTTTAGTTTTTAGGGTTTTATATTTTTTTCCAATTAAATAAACCCAAGTTTAGCTTTATTTACTTATTTTATATATTTAGTTTAGTGTTTAGGGTTAGTTTTAGGACAGGGTTTGTGGGTTATTTTTTAGGGTTTTTTAGTTTATTTTAGGATTTAGGATTTAAGATTTATGGTTTAGGGTTTAGGGTATTTTTTTAATTAAGTAAACTGGCAGGTTTAGCTATATTTAGTTTATTTTTTTATTTTAGTTTATTTTAATTTTAATTTTTATTTAGGTATATTTTATTGTTTTTATTTAGTTTAGGTTATTTATTTTTGGATTTTTATTTTAATTTATTCTTTAGGTCCAGGTTTATGTTTATTTTATTTTTTTAGTTTTATTTTATTTTATTTATTTTATGTTTAGGTTTTACTTTTATTTTTTTATGTTTTATTTAGTTTTTTATTTTATGTTTATTTTATTTTAATTTACATTTAGTTTTGTTTATTTAGGTTTTATTTTAGGTTTATTTTATTTATTATTTTAGATTAAGTTTTCTTTATTTTATTTTATTTTATTTTAGGTTTAAGTTTAAGTTTAGGTTTAGGTTTTAGTTTAGGTTTTATTTTTATTTATTTTATTATATTTAGGTTTATTTATTTATTTTATTTTGAGGTTTATTTAGTTTAAGTTTAGGTTTCTATATTTTTAGGGTTTTGAGTTTAGGGTTTAGGGTCAGGGTTAGGGTTTGGGGTTTAGGCTTTAGGCTGGGTTGTAGGTTTAGGGTTTAGGGTTTTAGGGTTTAGGGTTGTAGGTTTTGAGTTTTGAGTTTAGAGTTTAGGGTTTGGGGTTAGTTTTAGGGTTTATGATTAGTTTAGGGTTTAGGGATTAGGTGAGCCTGAAAGATTGGGATTTATAAAACTAAAACATACCACTAAGCAAAAATCTACTAGATAGAAATAGTGAGCTAAGGTGATTGGGATTAGAACAAGTTATTACATGGTTGAAATGAAATTGTTGTTAAAAAAATACTTATCTTTATCTTACTAAGATCAATTGTTTAGGGTTTAACTCGCTAAACCAAAAAACCAAAATTATAAATGAGTACATGAACAAATTTGAACTATTACTATTATCTTCTAAAATTAGGGAAAGATTAAACTAATGTTGTTTAGGTTTAGATCAACTTGAGCCCTACAATTAAAAGAGACACTACATAAAATTAATTTGGTTGTGGCTTTTGAAGAAACTTTAGATTTCAAATAACATCAAAAAATTCTTGCACCTAATAGAATGTCGTCAAATGTAAGAATTATTCTTTCCACCATTAAATCATATTCAAATGAATACATCTAAATGAAGTAACACTACTACCAATAAAAAGAAATAAAAAAATGATAGATACTATGTTGGGATCCAAAATCTCTCTTAAATCATATTTTAGATGTCTCACAAATCTACACAAACTATTTCTAAGCATTGACTTGAGTTTTACTTGAGCTTTCTTGCTTTATGTTGAAGTGAATTATTTGTTACATTATGTTGCGCTGAGTCTCAAAGTAGGAGAGCTATAGTTTTGGAAATCTGCATAGATATTGAGTTTGGATTATTCTGTTATACTTTATCAAGAGATTTTGTGAGATACAATCACTATTACAAAAATCTCATTCAATAATACTTTGCATCAAGTCTCCATAAGTCGCAAAGATCTCGAGCATTGCCTTAAAGCATTGAAATCCTACAAAGAGCTATATTTAAAGCACAAATTTAGCTCCTTGACATATTTAAAGCATTCAATAATACTTTAGATATATTTTATTTTTATTTTAGGTTTTAGTTTTTTTAAAGTTTAGGGTTTAGGTTTTATTTTTTATTTATTTTTTGGTTTTATATTTATTTTGTTTTTTAGGTTTAAGTTTTTATTTAGTTTTTATTTTATTTTATTTTTATTTTTGGTTTAATTTTTATTTTATTTAGGTTTTTTATTTTTTAGTTTAGTTTACATTTTTATGTATTTTATTTTAGTTGAGTTTTATTTTTTAATTTATTATCTTTTTAGGTTTAGGTTTAGGTTTTGGTTTTAGTTTATGTTTTTATTTTATTATTTTATTTTATTTTAGGTTTTTTTTAATTATTTTATTTTTAGGTTTTATTTAGTTTAGGTTTAGGTTTTTAGGTTTTTAGGGTTTAGGGCTTAGGGTTTAGGGTTTAGGGTTTATGGTTTGGGGTTTAGGGTTTAGGGTGTAAGGTTCGGGGTTTAAGTTTTAGTTTAAGGTTTAGGGTTTAAGGATTAATTTTTAACAAAGAACAAATTCATATTCAACATTTCTTCTTTTTAATTTCACAAACCAAGTTGTATCCCAAGTATTATAAGACACAAGCAATGACATAGATCAGAAACGAGCACCCATAGAGCAAATCAAAAACTCTAGATAAGCATAACCATCTCTACTATAAATACACAATTCCATATGAAGTAGATCAGATCGGCCATTCTTCAATTTCTAGTTCCCTTCAGAACCACCCTCACCTCTCAAGAAGCAGGATC
Source organism: Cymbidium sinense (assembly GCA_021442155.1). Classification (NCBI taxonomy): domain Eukaryota; kingdom Viridiplantae; phylum Streptophyta; class Magnoliopsida; order Asparagales; family Orchidaceae; genus Cymbidium; species Cymbidium sinense. Next base: position 210,577,603 of record CM038216.1, read on the forward strand.
TGCCATCATATCCCCAATCTCTCTCTCCTCCACCACCACGGTTGTAACCTCGATCACTCCTCTGGCCTCCATAACCACCACTACTCAAATCACCACCTCGATATCCACCAGCCTTCAAATCCCCCACGACCATTGTGATAATGCTGCCTCCATCTTCACCTCCACTGCCATATCTAGATTGAGATTAGTTGACAGTGATGTTTCTGTCATCAAGGTTCTACCCATTCTTAAGGTTTAGGGTTAGTTTAGGGTTTAAGATTTTTTTTAATAGAGGACAAATTCAGATTCAAAATTTCTTCTATTTGACTTCATCAACCAAGTAGCACCCCAAGTTTTCTAAGACACAAGCGACGACATTGATAAAAAATGAGCACCCATAGAGCAAATCAAAAACCTAGATAAGTAAAACTTTCTGAACTGTAAAGACATAGTTCCATAAGTAATAGATCGGATCAATCATTCTTCAGTTTTCCTAGCTCCCATCAGAACCAACCACGCATTTCAACTAGCAGGATCCACTATCATATCCCCAATCTCTCCCTCCGCCACCACCACAACTGTAACCTCTACCACTCCTCCCACCTCTATAACCACCACGCTTTACGACATCCATATCCACCAGACCTCTAGATCCCCACCTTTTCGCTACCGCTACGCTTCCACCACTAGATCTAGACTGAGCCTAGTTGACAATGTTGTTCCTATCTTCAAGATTCTGCCCATTCTTAGGGTTTAGGGTTAGTTTAAGGTTTAGGGTTAGTTTAAGGTTTAGGTTTTATGGTTTAAAGTTTATTTTTAATAGAAGATAAATTTAGATTCAACATTTCTTCTTTTTAATATCATCAACCAAGTAGCACCCTAAGTTTTCTCAGACACAAGCGATGACATAGATTAGAAATGAGCAGCCATAGAGAAAATAAAAAACCCTAAATAAATAGAACCATCTTTACTGTAAAGACATAGTTCCATAAGCAGTAGATCGAATCGAATGTTCTTCAGTCTCTCCAGTTCCCATCAGAACCACCTCTGCCTCGAGCAGGATCATCATATCCATCTCTCCCTTTGCCACCACCACCATCAGTAACCTCCATCGCTCCTCCGCCCATAACCACCTGCCACCAACACTTCCATATCCACCATCACCCGATCCCCCACCACATTGTGATAATCACCGCCTCGCCACTGCTAGATCTGTGACCCAGCCTGGTTCATGGTGATGTTCCGTAAGGTTCTACCCATTCTTAGGGTTTAGGGTTAGTCTGGGTTTAGGGTTTGAGGTTTAGAGGGTCAGGTTTTAGGATTTAAGATTTAGGGTTTAGGGTTTATGATTTTATGGTTTAGGGTTTAGGGTTTAGGGTTGGGAGGGTTTAGGAGAGTGGGTTTAGGGTTGTGGTTTAGGGTATCAGTTTAGGGTTTAGGTGGGTTTAGGAGTGGAGGGTTATTAGGGTGGAGGATTTAGTTTTATGATTTTCTTAAATTAACAAACCAGTAGGTTTAGGTTTATTTAGTTTATTTAGTTTATTTTATCTATTTGAGTTTATTTTATTTTTTTATTTTTATTTAGGTTTATTTTTTTATTTATTTTAGGGTTATTTATTTTAGTTTATTTTTTAGGTTTAGGTTTATTTTTTAGTTGAGTTTTATTTTTTTATTTTTAGGTTAGGTTTATTCTTTAAGAGCCTTGGGTTTATTTTATTTTCTTAGGTTAGGTTTTAGGTTTTATAGGTTTATTTCAAGTTTTATTTTGTAGTTTAGGTTAGCTTATTTTAGTTTATTTTATTTTATTTAATTTAGTTTAGTTTATTTTATGTTTAGGTTTAGGAATTATTTATTTTTGTTTAAGTTTAGGTATATTTTAGTTTGTTTATTTTATTTTTATTTTAGTTTTAGATTTTTTTTTATTTTAAGGTTTTGGTTTTATCTTTTATTTATTTTCAATTTTATTTTTAGGTTTATTTTTTAGGTTTAGATTTTTATTTAATTTTTATTTTATTTTATTTTAGGTTTTTTTGATTTTTATTTTAGGTTTAGTTTTTATTTTATTCAGGTTTTTTATTCTTTTTAGTTTAGTTTAGGTTTTTATTTATTTTATTTTAGTTTAATTTTATTTTTTATTTTATCTTTTTAGGTTTAGGTTTAGGTTTAAGTTTCTATTTTTACTTTTTTTATTTTTTTATTTTACATTGGTTAATCTTTTCTTATATTTTTATTTTTAAGTTTTATTTAATTTAAGTTTAGGTTTTAAGCTTTTTAGGGTTTAGGGTTTAGGGTTTGGAGTTTAGGGTTTAAGGTTTAGGGTTTAAGATTTTAGTTTTTGGTTTAGGGTTTTATTTTATTTTAACAGAGAACAAATTCATATTCTACATTTCTTGTTATTGATTTCATGAACCAAGTAGCACTCAAGTATTCAAAAACATAAGCTATGACATAGATATAAAAATGGGCACCCATAGAGCAAATTAAAAACCCTAGATAAGTAGAACTGTCTTTACTATAATGACAGTTTCACAAGCAGTAGATTGGATCGATCATTCTTCGGTTTCTCCAGTTCCCATCAAAACAACCCTGCCTCTCGAGTAGCAGGATCTCCCACCATATCCCCGATCTCTCCCTCCACCACCACCATGGCTGTAACCTACGTCGCTCCTCTCACCTCCATAACCACCAGTGCTCCGACCACCACCTCCATAACCACCAGCACCTCCAGATCCCCCACCACCACTGCGATAACTGCCACCTCTACCTTCACTTCCACTGCCAGATCTAAACTGAGCCTAGTTGACGGTGATGTTCCTGACATCAAGGTTCTTCCCATTCATAGGTTTTAGGGTTAGTTTATGGTTTAGGGTTTAGGGTTTATGGTTAGTTTAGGATTTAGGGTTTAGGGTTGTAAGTTTTAGGGTTTAGAGTTTAGAGTTTAGGGTTTATGGAATAGGGTTTAGGGTTTTTGGGTTTAAGGTTTAGGGTTTAGGTTTTTAGGGTTTAGGGCAGAGGGTTTAGGGTTTAGAGTTTTAGGATTTAGGGTTATAGGTTTAGGGTTGTAGGTTTAGGGTTGTAGGTTTAGGTTTTAGGGTTTAGGTTTATTTTTAAATTTATTTAGTTACTTTAGGTTTGAGTGTAGGGTTTGGGGTTTAGGGTTTAAGGTTTAGGTTAGGGTTTAGGGTTTAGGGTTTAGGGTTGTAGGTTTAGTGTTTAGGGTTTAGTGTTTAGGATTTAGGGTTTAAGGTATTTTTTAAAAAAATTAAGTAAACCGGTAGGCTTAGGTTTATTTAGTATATTAAGTTTATATTTTTTTTAGTTTACTTTATTTTTTATTTTTTTAAGTTTATTTTTTATTTTTATTTTAGGTTTATTTATTTTAGTTTAGGCATTTTATTCTTAAGTTTATTTTAATTTTTAGTTTAGTTTAGGTTTTTATTTATTTTATTTTATTTTTACCTTTTATTTTTTTTAGGTCTAGGTTTAGGTTATAGTTTAGGTTTTTATTTTATTTTATTTTATTATTTTATTTATGTTTCAATTTTTTAATTATTTTATTTCTAGGTTTTATTTAGTTTAGGTTTAGGTTTTAAGTTTTTAGGGTTTAGGCTTTAGGGTTTAGGGTTTAAGGTTTTAGGGTTTAGGGTTTAGGGTTTAGGGTTAGGGTTTAGGGTTTAACATTTAGGGTTTAGTGTTTAGGCTTTAAGATTTAGAGTTTTAGGGTTTAGGTTTAGGGTTTAGGGTTAGCTTAGGGTTTAAGGTATGTTTAGGTTTTAGGGTTTAGGGTTTAGGAGTTTTTAGGGTTTAGGGTTTAGTGTTTAGGGTTAGTTTAGAGTTTAGAGTTTTGGGTTTTAGGGTTTAGGGTTTAAGGTTTAAGGTTAGTTTAGGGTTTAGTGTTAAGGCTTTAGGGTTGTAGGTTTAGGGTTTTTAGGGTTTAGGGTATAGAGTTTAGGATTTAGGGTTTAAGGTTTAAGGTTTAGTGTTTAGGATTTTATTTAGTTTAGTTTATTTATTTTAGTTTATGTTTTTTATTTTATTTATTTTTTAGGTTTAGGTTTAGGTTTAGGTTTAGGTTTATGTTTATTTTATTTTAATTTTATTCTTTAAGTTTAGGTTTTACTTTTTATTTTTAGGTTTAGGTTTAGGTTTTTATTATATTTTTTTTAGGTTTTTCTTTAAGGTTTATTTTTAAGTTTTAGTTTTTAGTTTAGGTTTAGGTTTATTTTTAGTTTATTTTATTTTATTTAGTTTAGGGTTTAGGTTTAGTATATCTTAGGTTTAGGTTCAGGTTTTATTTGTTTTAGTTTATTTTATTTTAGTTTAGGTTTAGGTTTATTTTATGTTTAGGTTTTCTTTTTAGTTTAGGGTTTAGGTTTTATTTTTTATTTATTTTAGGTTTAGTTTTCTATTTATTTTTAATTTTATTTTATTTTAAGGTTTATTTTATTTTATTTATGTTTAGTTTTTATTTTATTTAGGTTTTTAATTTTTAGGATTATTTTATTTTTAGTTTATTTTAGGTTTTTATTTATTTTATTTGAGTTTAGTTTTTATTTTTTATTTTATTTTATTTTTAGATTTAGGTTTAGGTTTTTCATTTATTTTATTTTTAGGTTTTATTTAGTTTAGGTTTAGGTTTTAGGTTTTTTAGTTTTTATGATTTAGGGTTTAAGGTTTAGTGTTTAGGGTTGTAGGTTTTAGGGTTTAGGGTTTAAGGTTTAGGTTTAGGGTTTAGGGTTTAGCATTTTAGTGTTTAGTGTTTAGTGTTTAGGGTTTAGGGTTGTAGGTTTGGGGTTCAGGGTTTAGGGTTAGGGTTTTTTTTAAAATTTTTTTAAAATTAAGTAAACCAGTAGGTTTAGATTTATTTAGTTTATTTTTTTAATTATTTTAGTTTGTTTTATTATTTAGTTTTATTTAGGTTTATTTTTATTTTTGTTTAGTTTAGTTTATTTATTTTAGATTTTTTATTTTAGTTTACTTTTAGGTTTAGGTTTAGGTTTAGGTTTATTTTTTAGTTTAGTTTTATTTTTATTTTATATTTTAGGTTTAAGTTTTATTTTTTATTTATAGGTTTAGGTTTTTAATTTTATTTTTTGGTTTAGGTTTTAGGTTTTTATTTTAAGTTTATTTTTAGGTTTTATTTTATTTAGTTTAGGCTCATTTTTAGTTTATTTTATTTTATTTAGTTTAGGTTTAGGTTTTGGTTTAGTTTATTTTAGGTTTAGGTTCAGGTTTTATTTATTTTAAGTTTTTTTTTATTTTATGTTCATGTTTATTTTATTTTTATTTTAGGTTTAGGTTTTTATTTTTAGTTTAGGATTTAAGTTTTATTTTTATTTTTTTACATTTGATTTTCTAGTTTATCATTTAGGTTTAAGTTTTTATTTTATTTTATTTTAGGTTTTTTTAGGTTTTATTTTTATTTTATTTAAGTTTTTTATTTTTTAGTTTAGTTTAGTTTCTTATTTATTTTATTTTAGTTTAGTTTTTAGTTTTCTTTTTTGGGTTTGGGTTAGATTGAGGTTTTAGTTTATGTTTTTATTTTATTTTAGTATAGGTTTTAGTATTCAATGATTTTATCAAGTTTAGGTTTAAGTTTTTAGCTTTTTAGAGTTTAGGGTGTAAGGTTTAGGGTTTAGGGTTTATGGTTAGTTTAGAGTTTAGGGTTTTGGTTTTAAAGTTTAGGGTTTGGGTTTTAGGGTTTAGGGTTTAGGGTTTTAAAGTTTAGAGTTTTTAGGTTTTAGGGTTTAGGGTTTAGGGTTTAGGTTCTAGGTTCTAGGTTTAGGGTTCAAGTTTTAGTTTAGTGTTTAGGGTTTTTGGATTTTTTTTAATAGAGATCAAATTCAAATTTAACATTTCTTTTTTTGATTTCATCAACCAAGTAACACACCAAGTTTTCTAAGACACAAGTAACGACATAGATAAAAAATGAGCACGCGTAGAGCAAATAAAAAACCCTAGATAATTAGAACCATCTCAACGGTAAAGACACAATTCCATAGGTAGATCGGATCGGTCATTCTTCAGTTTCTCCAGTTCCCATCAGAACCACCCTAGCCTCTCCAGTAGCGGGATCCACCATCATATCCTCGATCTCTCCCTCTGCCACCACTATGATGGTAACCTATGTCGCTCCTCCCGCCTCCATAACCACCTCTGCTCGACCACCTCCATATCCACTAGCACCTCTAGATTCCCCACCACCACTGTGATAACCACCACCTCGCCTCCAGCTAGATCTACATTGAGCGGTGATGTCATCAGGTTTTGCCCACTCTTAGGGTTTAGGTTTGGGTTTAGGTTTTTTAGGTTTTATGGTTTAGGTGTATTTTCTAATTTTTTAGATACTTTAGGTTTAGGTTTAAGGTTTGGAGTTTATGGTTTAGGTTTGAGGGTTATGGTTTAGGGTTTAGGGTTTAGGGTTTAGGATTACAGGTTTTAGGGTATATGCTTTTAGGGCTTAGGGTTTAGGGTTAGAGTTTAGGGTTTAAGGTTTTTTAGGGTGTAGGGTTTAGGTTTTAGTGTGTAGAGTGGTAGGTTTAGAGTTTAAGGTTTAGGTTTTAGGGTTTAGGTTTTAGGGTTTAGGGTTCAGGGTTTAAGGTTCTAGGGAATAGGGTTTAAGGTTTAGGGTTTAAAGTTTATGGCTAGGGTTTAGGATTTAGAGTGTATTATTCATGGTTTAGGATTTAGGGTTTTTGGGTTTATGCTTATAGAGTTTAGGGTTTAGGTTTAGGGTTTAGGGTTTAAGGTTTTTAGGATTTAGTGTTGTAGGTTTATGGTTTAGGGTTTAGGGATAGTTTTAAGGTTTAGGGTTTAGGGTTTAGGATTTAAGGTTTAGTGTTTTTTTAAAGAAAATTTAAGTAAATCGTTAGGTTTAGATTTTTTTAGTTTTCTAGTTGCTTTTTTATTTTTATTTATGTTTATATTTTATTTATATTTAGTTTAGTTTATTTATTTTAGTTAAGGTTTTTTATTTTAGTTTATTTTATTGGTTTAGGTTTAGGTTTATTTTTTAGTTGAGTTTTATTTTTATTTTATTTTTTAAGTTTAGGTTATATTTTTTAATTTTAGGTTTAGGTTCACATTTTTATTTTACTTTTTTAGGTTTAGGTTTTAGGTTTTTATTTTAGGTTTTATTTTTTAGTTTAGCTTTAGGTTTATTTTAAGTTTATTTTATATTATTTAGTTTAGGTTTATGTTTAGGTGTAGTTTATTTTAGGTTTAGGTTTTATTTATTTTAGTTTATTTAGTTTATTTTATTTTTATTTTAGGTTTAGGGTTTTTTTTCAATTTAGGGTTTAGGTTTTATTTTTTATTTATTTTTAGGTTAATTTTAGAGGTTTAAGTTATTATTTAGTTTTCTTTTATTTTGAATAAGGTTTTGTTTATTTTTATTTTATGTTTATTTTTATTTTATTAAATTTTTTTATTCTTAGATTTGTTTTAATTTTTAGTTTAATTCAGGTTTTTCTTTAATTTTTTTTAGTATATTTTTATATTATATTTTCATTTTAATTATAAGTTTAGGTGTTTTTAGGTTTTTATCATTTATTTAGGGTTTAGGGTTTAGGGCTTAGGGTTTTATGATTTTAGGGTTTGGAATTTAAAGATTTAGGGTTTAGGGTTTAGGGTTTTTAAGGTTAAGGGATTAAGGTTTAGTGTTTAGTGTTAAATTAGGGTTTAGTGTTAGTTTAGGGTTTAGGGTTTAGGGTTTTAGCTTTAGGGTTTAGGGTTTTGGGTTTAGGCTTTAGGGTTTAGGGTTTAAGGTTTAGGGTATAAGTTTTAGGGTTAGTTTAGGGTTTAGGGTTTAGAACTTTAGTGTTTATGTTTTAGGGTTTAGGGTTTAGGGTTTAGGTTAGGGTTTAGGGTTTTATATATTTTTTTAATTAAGTAAATCGGTAGGTTTAGGTTTATTTAGTTTATTTTTTATTTATTTTATTTTATTTTATTTTTTTATTTTTATCAAAGTCCATTTTTTATTTTTATTTAGTGTAGATTATTTATTTTAGTTTAGCTTTTTTATTTTAGTTTAATTTTTAGGTTTAGGTTTAGGTTTATGTTTATTTATTAGTTTAGCTTTTATTTTATTTTATTTTTTAGTGTAGGCTTTATTTTTTATTTTTAGGTTTAGGTTTAGATTTTTATTTTATTTTTTATGTTTAGGTTTTAACTTTTTTATATTAGGTTTATTTTTAGGTTTTATTTTTTTAGTTTATGTTTATTTTATTTTATTTAATTTAGGGTTTTGGTTTAGTTTAGTTTAGGTTTAGGTTTAGGTTTCATTTATTTTAATTTAGTTTATTTTAGTTTAGGTATAGATTTATTTTAATTTATTTATTTTAGGTTTATGTTTCTTTTTTAGTTTAGGGTTTAGGTTTTTTTTAGATTTAGGTTTTAATTTAGTTTTTATTTTATTATATTTTTAGTTTATTTTAATTTTATTTTACATTTATTTTTTATTTTATTTAAGTTTTTTATTTTTAGGTTTATTTTATTTTTTTAGTTTAGTTTAGGTTTTTATTTATTTTATTTTATTTTAGTTTTTATTTTTTATTTTTATTTTATTTTATTTTTATGTTTAGGTTTAGGTTTATGTTTTGGCTTAGGTTTAGGTTTTAGTTTAGGTTTTTATTCTATTTTATTAGTTAATTTTATTTTGGTTGAGGTTTTCTTATTTATTGTATTTTTTTAGGTTTTATTTAGTTTAGGTTTTAGGGTTTAGGGTTTAGGGTTTGGGGTTTAAGGTTTAAGGTTTATGGTTGTAGGTTTTAGGTTTTAGGGTTTAGAGTTTATGGTTTTAGTGTTTAGAGTTTAGGGTTTAGGGTTTAGGGTTTAGGGTTTAAGGTTTAGGGTTTAGGGTTTAGGGTTTAGGATTGTAGGGTTAAGGTTTAAGTTTTATGGTTTATGGTTTAAGGTTAGGGTTTTTTTTAATCATTTAAATTTTTAATTTTTTTAATTAAGTAATCTATTAGGTTTAGGTTTATTTTATTTTTTTAGTTTACTTTTTTATTTATTTTAGTTTATTTAGGTTTATTTTTATTTTTATTTAGTTTGTTTTATTTATTTTAGGTTTATTTATTTTAGTTTAGGTTTAGGTTTATTATTTAGTTTTGGTTTTTTAGGTTTAGTTTTTATTCTTTATTTTTTTATTTAGCCTTATGTTTTTATTTTATTTTTTAGGTTTAGGTTTATTTTTAGGTTTCATTTTTTAGTTTAGGTTTAGGACTATTTTTAGTTTATTTTATTTTATTTAAGGTTTAGTTTTAAGTTTACGTTTAGTATATTTTAGGTTTAGGGTTTGGTTCTCTTTTTTATTTAATTTTAGGTTTTATTTTTAGGTATATTTTTTTAGGTTTAGGTTCTTATTTATTTTTTTATTTTATTTTATTTTTGATTTATTTTATTTTTATTTTAGGTTTTTATTTTATTTTGGTTTTATCTTCAGTTTAATTTAGGTTTTATTTATTTTATTTATTTGTTTTTTTATTATTTATTTTAGTTTCTTTTTAAGTTTAGGTTTAGGTTTTAGTTTAGGTATTTATTTTATTTTATTATTTTATTTTATTATTGTTTAGGTTCTTTTATTTATTTTATTTTGAGGTTTATTTAGTTTAGGTTTAGCTTTTTTAGCTTTTTAGGGTTTAGGGTTTAGGGTTAGTTGAGGGTTTAGAGTTTAGGGTTTAAGGTTTGGGGTGTAGAGTTTAGGGTTTAGGGTTTAGGTTTTTTGGTTTAGCATTTAGAGTTTTAGGGTTTAAGGTTTGGGGTTTTAGGGTTTACTGTTTAGGGTTTAGGGTTTAGGTTTTAGGTATAGGGTTCAAGTTTTAGTTTAGGGTTTAGGTTTTTTGTTTTTTTTAACTGAGAACAATTTCAGATTCAACATTTTTTTTTGAATTCATCAACCAAGTAACACACCAAGTTTTCTAAGACATGGACGACATAGTTTTAAAATGAGCACACTTAGAGCAAATCAAATTCCATAGATAACTAGAACCATCTTTACTATAAAGACACAATTCCATACGCAGCAGATCGGATCAGTGATTCCTCAGTTTTAATAGTTCCATCCAAACCACCCCGACCTCTCGAGTAGTAGGATCCACCATCATATCCCTGATCCCTTCCTCCGCCATAACCACGGTTGTAACCTCCGTCGCTCCTCCGGCCTCTACAACCACCTCTGCTCTGACCACCACCTCAATATCCACCGGCACCTCCAGCTCCCCCACCACCACTGCGATAGTGTGCCTCTGCCTACGCCAGATCTAGCTGACTGATGTTCGCCATCAAGGTTCTGCCCATTCTTAGGGTTTAGGTTTGGTTTAGGTTTATTATATTTTAGGGTTTAGGTTTATTTTTTAATTTATCTAGTTACTTTAAGTTTAGGTTTAGAATTTAGGGTTTAGGGTTTAGTGTTTAGGGCTGCAGTTTAAGGTTAAGAGTTTTTGGGTTTATGCTTTTAAAGTTTAGGGTTTAGGATAAGTGTTTAGGGTTTAGGGTTTAGGGTTTAGGGTTATAGCTTTAGGGTTTAGGGTTAGTTTTAGGGTTTTGTGTTTAGGGTTTAGGATTTAAGGTATAGGGTTTTTTAAAAAAATATTAAGAAAACTGATATGTTTAGGTTAATTTAGTTTATTTAGTTGATTTTTTATTTATTTTAGTTTATTTTATTTTTTATTTTCATTTATGTTTATTTTTTATTTCTATTATGTTTAGTTTATTTATTTTAGTTTATGTTTTTTATTTTAGTTTATTTTTTTGGCTTAGGTTTAGGTTTAGGTTTATGTTTATTTTTTGGTTGAGTTTTATTTTAATTTTTTTTTTAGGTTTAGGTTTTATTTTTTATTTTTAGGTTTAGGTTTATGTTTTTATTTTATTTGTAGGTTTAGGTTTTAGGTTTATTTTTATGTTATATTTTAGTTTAGGTTTAGGTTTATTTTTTATTTATTTTATTTGATTTAGTTTAGGTTTACTCTGTTTTAGGTTTAGGTTTTATTTATTTTAGTTTATTTTTTAATTTTATTTTTATTTTAGGTTTAGGGTTTTTTTGAGTTTAGGGTTTAGGTTTTATTTTTTATTTATTTTTAGGTTTTTTTAGGTTTATTTTTTAAGTTTACATTTTTATTTAGTTTTTATTTTATTTTACTTTAAGTTTATTTTATTTTTATTTTATGTTTATTTTTTATTAAAGTTTTTTATTCTTAAGTTTATTTTATTTTATTTTATTTAGTTTAGGTTTTTTCTTTATTTTATTTTAGTTTATTTTTATTTTTTATTATATTTTATTTTTAGGTTTAGGTTTAGGTTTTTAGGTTTTAGTGTTTAGGGTTTAGGGTTTAGAGTTTAGGGATTAGGGTTTAGGATTTTTAAGGTTTAGGGTTTATTATTTTAACAGGGTTTGGGTTAGTTTAAACTAGTTTTAGGGTTTAGGCTTTGGGTTAGGGTTTAGGATTTTAGTTAGGGTTTTAGTGTTTAGGGGTTTAGGGTTTAGGTTTAGGGTTTAGGGAGTTTAGGTTTAGGTTTAGGGTTAGGGTTAGGGTTTGGGATTTAGGGTTTAGGGTTTAAAGTTTTTTTTAAAAAAAATTAAGTAAAATGGTAGATTTAGGTTTATTTAGTTTATTTTTTTAGTTATTTCGATTTATTTTATATTTTATATTTATTTAAGTTTATTTTTTGTTTTATTTAGTTTATATTATTTACTTTAGTTTAACTTTTTTATTTTTTCTTTAGGTTTTATTTTAGATTTTATTTTTATTATTTAGGTTTAGGTTTAGCTTTTATTTTGGGTTTATTTTAGGTTTTATTTTTTAGTTTACATTTAGGTTTCTTTTAGTTTATTTTATTTTATTTAGTTTAGAGTTTAAGTTTAGTTTATTTTAGGTTAAGGTTTCATTTATTTTAGTTTAGTTTATTTTGGTTTAGGTTTATGTTTATTTTATTTTATCTATTTTAGGTTTAGGTTTTTTTTTAGTTTAGCATTTAGGGTTTTTTTAGGTTTAGGTTTTAATTTAGTATTTATTTTATTTGTTTTATTTTACATTTAGTTTATATTTTATTCAGGTTTTTTATTTTTAGGTTTATTTTATTTTTTTAGTTTAGTTTAGTTTTATTTATTTTATTTTAGTTTTTAAATTATTATTTATGTTTTAGTTTATTTGGTTTAGGTTTTGGTTAGGTTTTATTATTTTATTTTATTAGGTTTATGTTTTTTATTTATTTTATTTTCTAGGTTTATTTAGTTTAGGTTTTAGGAGGGTTTAGGGTTAGGGTTTGGGGCAAGGGTTTAGGGTTTAGGTTTTAGGGATGATAGGGTTAGGGTTTAGAGTTTAGGGTTTAGTGGGAGTTTAGGGTTTAGGGTTTAGGGTTGGCTTTAGGTTTAGGGTGTGGTTTAGGATTGTAGGGTTAGGGGTTTAAGATTTAGGTTTAGGGTTTTAAATATTTTAATTTTAATTTTTAATTTTAAAATTAAGTAAGCTAGTAGGTTTAGGTTAATTTAGTTTACTTTAGTTTTTATTCTTTATTTTACGTTAAGTTTAGGTTTTTATTTTATTTCTTTAGGTTTATGTTTATTTTTAGGTTTTATTTTTTAGTTTAGGTTTAGGTATATTTTTAGTGTAATTTATTTTATTTATGATTTACGTTTAGGTTTAGGTTTAGGGTTTGGTTTTGTTTTTTATTTATTTTGAGGTTTTATTTTTTTATTTTAGGTTTATTTTATTTTATTTTATTTAGTTTATTTTATTTTATTTTAGGTTTAGTTTATTTTATTTAGGTTTTATTTTTTTATTTTAGTTTTTTTTTTATTTATGTATTTAGTTTTATTTTTTATTTTAGTTTCTTCTTAGGTTTAGGTTTAGGTTTGGCTTAGGTTTAGGTTTCAATTTTAGTTTAGGTTTTTATTTTATTTTATTTTTTTTATTTTATTTTGGTTTTGGTTCTTTTATTTATTTTATTTTTAAGTTTTATTTAGTTTAGGTTTGCATTTTAGCTTTTTAGGGTTTAGGGTTTAGGGTTAGTTGAGGGTTTTGGGTTTAGGGTTTAAGGTTTGGGGTGTAGGGTTTATGGTTTATGGTTTAGGGTTTAGGTTTAGGGTTTAGGTTTTAAGTCTAGGGTTCAGGCTTTAGTTTAGGGTTTTTGGTTTTTGGTTTTTTTAATAGAGAACAAATTCAGATTCAACATTTCTTTTTTTTCGATTTCATTAATCGAGTAACACACCATGTTTTCTAAGAGACAATCAAGAACATAGATAAAAATGTGCATGCATAGTGCAAATCAAAGACCCTAGATAACGAGAAATATCTTTACTATAAAGACACAGTTCCATAAGTAGCAAATTGGATTTGGACGTTCTTCAGTTTCTCCAGTTCCCATTAGAACCACCCCGGCCTCTCGACTAGTAGGACCCACAATCATATCCCCAATCTCTCCCTCCGCCACCACCACGGCTGTAACCTCTGCCGCTCCTCCTTCCCTCGTAACCACCATTACTCGGACCACCACCTTCATATCCATTAGCCCCACTAGTTCCCCCACCACCACTATGATAATCGCCGCCTTCGCCTTCGCCTCCATCGCCAGATTTAGAATGAGCTGTTTGACGGTGATGTTCCAGATATTAAGGTTCTTCCCATTCTTAGGGTTTAGGATTAGGTTTAAGTTTATTAGGTTTAGGGTTTTTGTTTATTTTTTAATTTATTTAGTTAAGTTAGGTTGAGGTTTAGGGTTTACACTTTAGGGTTTAGGGTTTAGTGTTAGGGTTTCGGGTTTAGGGTTTAATGTTTAGGGTGTAGGGATTATGGTTTAGGGTTTAGGGTTTTATGGATTATGCTTTTAAGGTTTAGGGTTTAGGATTAAGGTTTAGGGTTTAGGGTTTAGGGTTTTTTAGGTTTTAGAGTTATAGGTTTAGGGTTAGTTTTAGGGTTTAGGGTTTAGGATTTAAGGCTTAGGGTTGTTTTATTTAAATTAAGTAAACCGACAGGTTTAGGTTTATTTTATTTATTTTTTTATTTATTTTAGAATATTTTAATTTTTATTTCTATTTATCTTTATTTTTTCTTTTTATTTAGTTTAGTTTATTTATTTTAGGTTTATTTATTTTAGTTTAGGTTTTTTTTAGTTTATTTTTTAGGTTTAGGTTTAAGTTTAAGTTTATTTTTTAGTTGAGTTTTATTTTTATTTTATTTTTTAGGTTTAGGGTTTATTTTTATTTTTAAATTTAGGTTTTCTTTTTTATTTTTAGCTTTAGGTTTATGATTTTATTTTATTTTTTTAGGTTTAGGTTTAGGTTTTAGGTTTTTATATTATGTTTAATTTTATGTTATATTTTTTAGTTTAGGTTTACATTTATTTTTAGTTTATTTTATTTTATTTAGGGTTTAGGTTTAGGTTTTAATTTTTATTTATGTTTAGGTTTTATTTTTAGGTTTATTTTTTAGGTTTAAGTTTTATTTAGTTTTTTTTTATTTTTAGTTTAGGTTTTATTTATTTTATTTTAGTTTAGTTTTATTTTTTTATTTTAGTTTCTTTTTAGGTTTAGGTTTTAGTTTTGGTTTTTATTTCATTTCATTATTTTATTTTATTTTGGTTTATGTTCTTTAATTTATTTTATTTTTTAGTTTTATTTAGTTTAGGCTTAACTTTTTAGTTTATTCGGGTTTAGGGTTAATTGAGGGTTTAGAGTTTAGGATTTCAAGTTTGGGGTGTAGGGCTTAGAGTTTTGGGTTTAGTTTAGGTTTTTGGGTTTAGGGTTTTACAGTTTAGGGTTTATGGTTTGGGGTTTTTAGGGTTTAAAGTTTAGGTTTTAGGTCTAGGGTTCAGGTTTTAGTTTAGGATTTAGGGTTTTGGCCTTTTTTTTTACAGAGATCAAATTCAGATTCAACATTTCTTCTTTTTAATTTCATCAAATAAGTAACATACCAAGTTTTCTAAGACAGAAGTGACGAAATAGATCAAAAATGAGCACACATAAAGCAAATCAAAGACCCTAGATAACTATAACCATCTTTACTATAAAGACACAGTTCCATAAGCAGCATATCAGATCGGACATTCTTCAATTTGTCTAGTTCCAATCAGAACCACCTTGGCCTCTCGAGTAATAGGATCCACCATCATATCCTCGATCTCTCCCTCTGCCACCACTGTGGCTGTAACCTCCATCACTACTCCTGCCTCAATAACCACCACTACTTCAAACACCACCTCCATATCCACCAGCACCTCCAGTTCCCCCACCGCCACTGCGATAACCGCTGCCTCCACCTTCACCTCCTTCGCTAGATCTAGATTGAGCCTGTTTGATTGTGATGTTCCTGCCATCAAGGCTTTTCCCATTCTTAGGGTTTAGGCTTAGGTTTAGGTTTATTAGGTTTTAGGGTTTAGGTTTATTTTTTAATTTATTTAGTTACGTTAGGTTTAGCTTTAGGGTTTGGGGTTCAGTTTTATGGTTTAGGGTTAGAGTTTAGGGTTTAGGGTGTAGTGTTTATGGTTTAGGGTTTAAGGTTTTAGGGTTTATGCTTTTATGGTTTAGGGTTTATGATTAGGGTTTAGGATTTATGGTTTAGAGTTTAGGGTTTAGGGTTTAGGGTTTAGGATTGTAGGTTTAGGGTTATAGGTTTAGGGTTTAGTATTTATGGTGAGTTTTAGAGTTTAGGGTTTAGGGTTTATGATTTTAGGTTTAGTGTTAATTTTAGTAGAAATGACAGTTTAGGTTTATTTATTTATTTATTTATTTTTTTTATTTATTTTAGTTTTTTATTTTTTATTTTTATTTATGTTTATTTTTTATTTTTATTTAGTTTATTTATTTTAGGTTTATTTATTTTAGTTTTGGTTTTTTCTTTTAGTTTATTTTTTTTGGTTTAGGTTTAAATTTAGGTTTATTTTTGAGTTAAGTTTATTTTTATTTTATTTTTTAGGTTTAGGGTTTATTTTTTATTTTTATGTCGAGGTTTACATTTTTTTTTCAAGTTTAGGTTTTAGGTTTTTATTATAGGTTTATTTTTAGGTTTTATTTTTTAATTTATGTTTAGATTTATTTTTAGCTTATTTTATTTTAAGTAGTAGAGGTTTAGGTTTAGATTAGTTTAGCGTTTATGTTTGGGTTTTATTTATTTTAGTTTAGTTTATTTTAGTTTAGGTTTAGGTTTAATTTATTTTTATTTTAGGTTTAGTTTTTTTTTAGTTTAGGGTTTAGGTTTTATTTTTCATTTATTTTTAAGTTTAATTTTTAGGTTTAGATTTTTATTTAGGTTTTACTTAATTTTGTTTTAAGTTGATTTTATTTTTATTTTACATTTATTTTTATTTTATAAAAGTTTTTTATTCTTAGGTTTATTTTATTTTTTCGTTTAGTTTAGAAATTTCTTTATTTTATTTTAGTTTATTTTAATTTTTTATTTTATTTTATTTTTAGGTTCAAGTTTAGGTATTTCTTTTATTTTATTTCATTATTTTATTTAGGATTTGTTATTTTTTTTAATTTTATTTTTAGGTTTTATTTAATTTAGGTTTAAGTTTTAGGATTAGTGGTTTTAGGTTTAGGTTTATAGACAGATGTTTAAGATTTTGGGTGGGTAGGGTTGGGAGTTTAGGGTGGGTTATTTAGGGTTTAGTTAGTTTAAGTGTTAAGTTAGAGTTTTAGCTTTAGGGAGGTTTAGGGTTTAGGCTTTAAGAGGGTCAGCATTAGGGTTTAGGATTTAAGTTAGTGGAGTTGGGTTTAGGGTTTGGAGGGAGTTGGGTCAGGGTTAGGTTTAGAATTAGGGGTTAGTTGAGTGGAGATTGGGTGGGTTGGTAGGTTTAGGAGGTAGTAGGTGGGTCAGTGGGTTTAGGGTTAGGAGGTTTTTGTTGGTTGGGTTTAGGATTTATTATTTAAGGATTCAGGTTTAGGGTTTTTTGTTTTTAAAATTAAGTAAACAAACATGTTTAGGTTTATTTAGTTTATTTTTTATTTATTTTAGTTTATTTTATTTATATTTATATTTATGTTTTTTATTTAATTTTGTTTATTTATTTTAGTTTAAGTTTTTTATTTTTATTTTTTATTTTAGTTTAGTTTCTTTTATTTTAGTTTATTTTTTAAGTTTAGGTTTAGGTTTATGTTTGTTTTTTAGTTTAGTTTCATTTTTATTTTATTTTTTTGGTTTAGGTTTTATTTTTTATTTTTGGGTTTAGGTTTTGGTTTATATTTTATTATTTTGGGTTTTAATTTTAGGTTTTATTTAGGTTTATTTTTAGGTTTGTTTTTAGTTTAGGTTTAGGTTTATTTTTAGTTTATTCTATTTTATTTAGTTTAGAGTTTAAGTTTAGTTCATTTTAGGGTTTTGGTTTAGCTTTCAAATATTTTAAGTTTAGGGTTTAGGTTTTATTTTTTATTTATTTTAGGTTTTACTTTTAGGTTTATTTTTTAAGTTTAAGTTTTATTTAGTTTTTATTTTATTTTATTTTATATTAGGTTTAGTTTTATTTTATTTAGTTTTTTTTATTTTAGTTTAGTTTAGGTTTTTATTTATTTAATTTTAGTTTATTTTTTATTTTTTATTTTAATTTTTTTATGTTTAGGTTTTAGTTTAGGTTTTTATTTTATTTCAATACTTTATTTTATTTTGGTTGATGTTCTTATATTTATTGTATTTTTTAGGTTTTATTTAGTTTAGGCTTAACTTTTTAGTTTATTCGGGTTTAAGGTTAATTGAGGGTTTAGAGCTTAGGATTTAAGGTTTGGGGTGTAGGGCTTAGAGTTTTGGGTTTAATTTAGGTTTTTGGGTTTAGGGTTTTATAGTTTAGGGTTTTTATGGTTTGGGGTTTTTAGGGTTTAGGGTTTAGGGTTTAGAGTTTAGGTTTCAGGTTTTAGTTTAGGATTTAGGGTTTTGGCCTTTTTTTACAAAGAACAAATTTAGGTTCAACATTTCTTTTTTTTATTTCATCAACTAAGTAACATACCAAGTTTTCTAAGACAAACGATGACATAGATCAAAAATGAGCACATAGACAAATGACTAGATAACTCGAACCATCTTTATTGTAAAGACAGTTCAAGCGATATCGTCGATCATTCTTCAATTTGTCTAGTTCCCATCAGAACCACCTTGGCCTCTCGAGTAATAGGATACACCATCATATCCCTGATCTCTCCCTCCGCCACCACTATGGCTGTAACCTCCATCGCTCCTCCTGCCTCCATAAGCACCACTACTTTAACCACCACCTCCATATCCACCAGGCTTCCCCACCGCCATCATGAGAATCGCCGCCTTTCACCTTCGCCTCCTTCGCTAGATCTAGATTAAGCCTATTTGGCATGCCATAAAGGTTTTCCCATTCTTAGGTTTAGGTTTAGTTTATTAGGTTTTAGGTTTGTGCTTAATTTTTTAATTTATTTAGTTTTTTACTTAGCAATTTTAGAGTTTCAGTCTGTGCTTGTGTCATGCTGAGTTTGTGCCAGGTTGGGAAGCTTTAGTGAAAAGTATGTGGTTTAGGTTCATGGCTCTTAGGGTTTTTTCTTTAATGTTTAGGTTTAGGCCAGGGTTTCAGGATTATGGTCTGGAGTTTAGGATCTTTTAAGTATTTGTAGGCTCTCAGGTTGTGCTCTAAGCCACTAGGGTTTGTGGCTTAGGGTTTGTGAGTTTTGTGGTTTAGGGTCTGGGATTAGGCCTGACTTCCAAGATTCCTTTCATTTAGTAAATTGATGTGTTTAGGTTTATTTAGTTTATTTTAACTTATGTTTATTATCTAGTTTATTTTTATTTTTATTTCATTTATTTTATTTTATTTTATTTATTTTAGTTTATTTAGGTTTATTTATTCTAGCTTTTAGGTTTTTCCCTTTTGGTTTTTTGGCTATTTTAACTTGATTTATTTTTGAGTTGAGTTTTATTTTAGTTTATTTTTAGGTCTGGTTTATTTTTATTTTTCCACATTTTATTTCACATTTTTTTTTCTGTGTTTAGGTTTTAGGGTTTTTATTTTATTTATTTCTTTTGTTTTATTTTTAGTTTATGTTTAGATTTATTTTATTTTATTTTATTTTATGTAATTTAGGTTTAGTTTAGCTTTAGTTTAGTTTTACATTTTAGATTTTATTTATTTTAGTATTTTAAGTTTAGTTTAGGTTTTATTTTATTTATTTTAAGTTTAGTTTTTTCTTTAGTTTAGGTCATTTTCTATTTATTTTAATTTTTGTGTTTAGGTTTTATTTAGTTTTTAATTTATTTTTATTTTAAGTTGATTTTATTTTTATTTTATCTGATTTTTTATTTTATAAAATTTTTTATTATTTATTTTATTTTTAGTTTAGCTTAGGAACTTTATTTAGATTATTTTATTTATTTTTTATTTTATTTTTAAGTTTAAGTTTTAGATTTATTTTATTTCACATTATTTTATTTAGTTTAGTTTTTATGTTTTTTATTTTAGGTTTTTTAATTGGCTTTATATTTAGATTCCTGGGTTTTAAAGTTTAGGTTTTATCTTTATAGTCTTTAGGGTTTAGGATTTAAGTTTAGAGGGCTAGGGTTTTTGTGGTTTTGCCTCAGGGTCCTCAGGGTGGGTGGCCTAGGGTTTTGGGCCCAGTTTAGGGTTCAGGTTGGGTTTTCCAGTGGTTAGTGGCCTAAGGTTAGCAGCCCAGGTATCAGTTGGGGTTTAGGGTTAACTCCAGAGGCATAGGAGTATGGTAGGCCTTTGTGTTTAAGCAGGTTTAAGGAGGTAGGAGGGTTAGTTCTTTATATTGGTTTAGGATCAGGATAATTTAGGATTGGTTTTTATTTGTTTTAAGCAAACCAACATAAGTTTATTTAGTTTTATTTTTTTATTTTAGTTTATTTTAATTTATATTTTAGTTTATTTAGTTTATTTTATATTTATATTTTATTTTTATTTATTTAGTTTATTTTTAGTTTATTTAGTTTAGTTTATTTATTTTTTATTTTTTATTTTAGTTTTTTTATTTTTTTTAGTTTATTTTTTATTTTATTTAGTTTAGGTTTATATTTTTAGTTTAGTTTATTTTATTTTAATTTTGGTGTTTAGGTTTTATTTTTATTTTAGGATTAGGTTTAAATTTTATTTTATTATAGATTTTAGGTTTTTATTAGGTTTATTTCAGGTATTTTTTTAGTTTAGGTAGGTTTTAGTTTATTCTATTTTATTTAGTTTAGGGTTTAGATTCAATTTAGGTTTAAGTTTGTTTAGTTTATTTAGTTTTTTTGAGGTCCGTTTATTATTTTATTTTAGGTCATTTTTTTTTGAGTTTAGGGTTTAGTTTTATTTTATTTATGTAATTTATTTATCAGTTATGTTTTATTTAGTTTAGGGTTTAGGTTTGTAGGGTTTTATGATTTTAGTCTGGTTTTAGCTTTTTTAGGGTCAGGTTGTTTTAGGCCCAGGTGTTTAGGTAAGTGCCCAGGAGCCAGTTTAGCAAACCTTTAGTATTTTAGGTTTGTATTTTAGGGTTTAGGCTATTTTCAGTTTGTATTTTAGGGTTTAGGTTTAGGATTATTTTATTTAGGGTTTTATGGGTTATTTTTTAAACAAGCAAACCAGTTAGGTCATCTAGGTTTAATTTAGCTTTTATTTTATTTTATTTTATTTACTCATTATTTAGTTTCTTTATTTTTATTTGATTATTTTAGTTTAGCTTTTATCTTAGTTTATTTTTTATTTTGGTTTATGTTTATTTTTAGAATTTTATTTTATCTATCTAGGTTTAGGTTTTAGGTTGTGGGTTTAGGGCTCATGGTTTAGGGTTTAGGTTTTGGGTTTATGATTTTAGCCTAGGGTTTGGGTTAGGGTTTGAGTTTAGGCTTTAAGATTTAGTGTTTAGCTTTATTTTGGTTTTGTGGGGGTTTAAGGTTTATGGTGTGGTTTAGTAGTTTTGAATTGGTTTTGTCTGGCTTAGGGTTTGTGGATTTATGGTTTTATGGTTTTAGACATTTTGGGTTAGGTTGGGCTCAGCTTATTTTTTTTAAGGTTTTAGCCTGGTTTTTTTTAATTTTTTTTATTTTTTTTATTTTTTAGGGTTTTAGGTTTAGGGTTTAGGTTTAGGTTTTAAATTTAGGGTTGAGGTTTTATAGTTTATTTTCAAATTATAAAACCCACTTTACAGTTTTTTTAGTTTATTTTTACAGTTTAGGATTTAGGGATAGCTTAGGGTTTAAGGTTTTTTTTTAAAAAGAAAAATGAGGTAAACCGACAGGTTTAGGTTTATTTAGTTTATTCAGTTTATTTTATTTATTTTAGTATATTTTATTTAGTTTAGTTTATTCATTTTAGATTTATTTATTTTAGTTTATTTTTTTAGATTTAATTTTAGGTTTTAAATTTTTATTTTTAGTTAAGTTTTATTTTTATTTTATTTTTAGGTTTAGGTTTTAATTTTTATTTTAAGTTTTGGTTTAGGTTTTATTTTATTTTTTAGGTTTAGGTTTTAGGTTTAATTTAGGTTTATTTTAGGTTTTATTTTTTAGTTTAGGTTTAGGTTTATTTTAGTTAATTTTATATTTTATTTAGTTGGTTTCTTTTTTTAGCTTTTTAGGTTTTTTTATTTTAGTTTATTTTATTTAGGTTTAGGTTTTTTTTTTTAGTTTATGGTTTAAGTTTTATTTTTATTTATTTTAGGTTATATTTTATTCATTTTAAGTTTAGGTTTTATTTTAGTTTTATTTAATTTTATTTTAGGTTTATTTTAAGTTTATTTTAATTTTATTTTAGTTAATTTTATTTTATATTATTTTTTTTATTGTTATCTTCTTTTTAGTTTAGGTTATAATTTATTTTATTTTTATTTTATTTTATTTTATTTAGTAGTTTTAGCTTTATTTTTTAATATTATATAATTTATTTAATTTAGGTTTTATTTATTTTATTTTTTATTTTATTATTTTAGGTTTAGCTTCAGGTTTAGTTAGGGTTTTAAGATTTAGGATCTTGTGGTTTAGGGTGTTGGGTTTAGTGTCAGGTCAGTTGAGCTTTAGTGGTCATAGGGTTTGGGGTTTAGAGTTTTATGGTTTAGGGTTGGGTTGTAAGTCAGGGTTTAGGGTTATAGGGTTAGGGTTTTTTTATTTTTAAATCACAAACCTGCATGTTTAAGTTTATTTATTTATTTTTATTTTAGTTCATTTTATTTTATTTTGATTTTATTTTATTTTATTTTATTTTTTAGATTATTTATTTTAGTTTTATTTTAGTTTATTTTTTTTTTTGTTTATTTATTTTTGTTTAGATTTATTTTAATTTTATTTTTTATTTTAAGTTTAGTTTAGTTTATTTTAGTTTTAGGTTTAGGTTTTAGGTTTTTTATTCTAGGTTTATTTTAAGTTTTATTTTTTTAGTTTGGTTTATTTTTTTATTTTATTTTTTTTATTTAGTTTAGGTTTAGTTTATTTTATTTAGGTTTTATTTTAGGTTTTATTTTAGTTTAGTTTATTTTAGTTTATGTCTAGTTTATTTTATTTTGTTCATTTTATTTTTATTTTAGGTTTAGTTTTTATTTTTAGTTTAGGGTATGGGTTTTATTTTTTATTTATTTTTATGTTTTATTTTTAAGTTTATTTTTTTTAGGTTTAGGTTTTATTTTGTTTTATTTTATTTTATTTTATTTATTTTATTTTTTTTATTTTTCATTTTATTTAGGTTTTATTCTTAGATTTATATTTTTTTATTTTAGTTTTATTAATTTTATTTTAGTTTATTTTATTTATTTTATTTTATTTTTATTTTATGTTTAGGTTTAGGTTTTAATTTAGTTTTTATTTTATTTATTATTTTATTTTATTTAGTTTAGTTTTTATTTTATTTTATTTTATGTTTCATTTAGTTAGGTCAGCTTTTTAGGTATGTTTAGGGCTCAGTGGCCCAGTGGCCCAGGGTTTAGGGTAAGATCTTGGGGATGGAGGGCCCAAGTTTGTGAGAGTGGGCCTGTGGTGGTGTGCATGCTTTAGGGTGTGGGTTTAGGGTCATGGCCCAGGGTATGGGCAGCCAGGGCCTGGGGTTTAGGTCAGGCCTGTGGCCAGTTAGTAGGGGGCCTGTTTTGTTCTAGGCCTAGTAGGATTTTGGTTAAGCTGTGGTGGCTGGGGTTTTAGGTTAGTTTACCCAGGGTGGGTTTAGGGTAAGGTGGTTTAGAGTTGAGTGTTTATGTTTAGGGGTTTGGGGTAGGATAGTGGTTTTTTTTGTTTTTAAGTAAACCAAACGGGTTTAGTTTATTTATTTTTTATTTGTTTATTTATTTTAATTTATATTTATTTATTTATTTAGTTTATTTATTTATTTTATTTATTTTAGTTTATTTATTTTAGTTTATTTCATTTATTTTATATTTTATTTTGTTTAGTTTATTTATTTAGTTTTATTTATTTTAGTTTTGGTTTATTATTTTAGTTTATTTTATTTTAGTTTAGTTTTTTATTATAGTTTATTTTTTAGGTTTAGGTTTAGGTTTATGTTAATTTTTAGTTTAGTTTTATTTTTAAGGTTTAGGTTTTATTTTTTATATTTTAGTTTTTAGGTTTAGGTTTAGGGTTTTATTTTATTTCTTTAGGTTTAGATTTTGGGTTTTTATTTTAGGTTTATTTTTTAGGTATTTTTTTTAGTTTAGGTTTTGGTTTATTTTTAGTTTATTTTATTTTATTTAATTTAGGGTTTAGGTTTAAGTTTTGTTTATTTTAGTTTAGTTTATTTTATTTTATTTTTTTTATTTCAGGTTTATATTTTTTTTAGTTTAGGGTCTATGTTTTAATTTTTATTTATTTTTAAGTTTATTTTTTAGGTTTAGGTTTTTATTTAGTTTTTTTTATTTAGGGTATTGTGCCGCCATCCTTCAAGCTCTTTGATGGTAGTGGGAACCCACGGTAAGACATTGCACACTTTAGAGTCACATTGCAAACCAAGATCCTCTTTGCCTTTTTTGTTAGCTGCTTGTTGCATTTGATTGGTAGGAACGCCTAACAATGGATGAACACTTTATCGAGTTGGAGCACCCTTCATCAAGTGAGTGCTGGAGCTAGAGGGTGATAGAGCACCTCATTATAAAGAAATAGAAACTCAACTGTTGATTACATTCAAGTGGATAACAGGCATGAAATGCTAACCACACCTGTTTGAATAGCAAGACATTGAGAATCTTCTCAAGAATATCTAGGGCCCGGTCGCCTTCATGCTTAAGGGCTTTACCATCAAAACATTTGAGAAATTAATCATCAAGGCGGTAAGCCTATAAGAGGAAGCCAAATAGTTGCCCTTTCCTAACCAATCATATAGCCTGCGGCAAGGTGTTTGAGAAGAAGCTAGGTTGTGTTAATGGAGAAAAGTAGTACCAGAGTTCAAGATAAGAGACTACAGCTCAGCAGCCTCCTTTGCCACCTCCTCTTCCACCACCATCATACATCACCACCACAGCTGTCACAATGACCATTTCCACCACCTCACTAGCCTACCTAGCGGTATCCATATCCATCGCAAGGTAGCTACTTTCCACCTACTCTTGTCGGTAGATTGAATAAGCCATATTCATTCAAATGGGAGGTAGTTAGGAAATTCTTTATGAATCTCTTAAAGAAACCTAAGTTTCAGTTACCAAAGCCTAAGAGACTGGAGGAAGTGGGCAAGAGCGATGATCCTAGCTATTACCACCAGAGTGTCTTAGAGGATTGTCTCACTTTTAAGGACTAGCTTGAGCCTACAAGTTGAGAGCCATAGTTATCCCTAAGGAATACTTATTTAAACCATCCATAGATTAATCCTTGGGGATACTAGCGATCCTCTTAAGACCAAAGAAGGTTAAGATATCTCCTATCCCAAACCTCTGAAAAGATCATTTCTAAGATCAAGAAGGTTTTCTTGCAGGTGCTTGAAGTAGCTCAAACCTCCAACACCAAGGAATGTTTGCTAGTTGTAAAGGAAAACTCAGACAGGGTGATAGCCCCCAAAGAAGTCACCATACTAGCCTGGATAGTCCAGCATAGCCACCATCCAAGTCCAAGATCTCCATCAGTACAAGCTCTTCTACTAGCTCCTCTTCTACCAGCAAGAGCATTGTATCTGCAGATAAAGGCACTAAATCCCTTACTCCGCTTACTTGATTTCTATCATGTACCTCCAGCCAAATAGAAATTAATGAAGAAAGATATTTCTACTTATATATTATCTACTTCTAATGCTCTTGATTTTATTCCTATTGAAAGCTCTTCGAGTCTAAATAAAAATAATAGCTTTTGTAGTTATGATCCTTTCCTTTTTGATTCAGAGTCAGATTATCCTTCTATGAATCAATCAGGTTTACCTCTTGAGATTGACTTGGAGTTAACTAACTCTGAAGATCCCATAGGAAAAGTTGTAGGTATGCCCGATGAGAAGGTAGAACTTTCCACAAGCTCATCATTCCAATAAGTCACTATAGTCAACTTACATAGTGACATAGTTCTACCTCATTGGGTAGCACCTTAGGATAAGGGTAAGTAAGTCATTGGTTTGAGTGCGCAGATAGCCCCTCCATAGGATGCTCCACCCATAGATATGTTTATGGAGAACCAAGCTAGAGTTGATTACAATTTCCTAGCTCACCATAGAAAGTTTCCAGCTAAGTTAAGCATATGCGACACCCTTGTCTTATTCAAAAGATGAGGGAATTTCTAATCAAGGCCTTACTTGATCTAGAGACACACTTAGCTTAGTTGACCACTATTAAAGTTGAGGCATGCCACTTGAAGGACATCTTAGGAGTTACATTTAGCGATGAAGACTTACTCTTAGGGACGATCGAGCATAACTGTCACTTTACATTATAGTGGATGTTGGTAGATAGGCTATCAGAGTTCGGTATGTGTACCAACATTATGAGTCTAAGAACCCTTGCCTACTTGGGGATCAACATCTCCAAAATCGAAAAAGAAAGGATGATGTTGAGAAAATTCAATGAACAAGGTGAGATGGCCTTGTGTTTATTTTTGAATGTAGGGGGGACACCAAGCAGATTGTAGTGGGGATACATTTTGAAGTGATCTGGTATGACATTGAGGTATGACATACTATCTTGAAAGATAGAGACATCACCCTACAAAGGACCTAATAACGTAATAAAGACTCTTTAGGCATGATGGGTCTTCGAATGTACCAGAGATTTCTCCCCTACTTTACATGGATGAATAAAGCAAGGTTTATATTAAACCAGGTTTTTAAGTTCCTTATGGAGGAAAGCCTTTATAGTTAATAACATCTTAGGAAATGAAATTTCCTAAGAATACTCTCAATTAAAGTAAACAATTATCATCTCCAAAGATTTCAAGTTAGACTATCAAAAGATTGGTTGTATTTGGAAAATCAATTGGGAAAGTTTAAGGAAAAGACTTATTTTAGGAATCTAAATGAAATAAGTAGGAAATTCTCATGATACTAAGAAGCATCATGAGCATTCCAAACTATCCCATGCTTGAGCTTTATAATTTTAAAGTTGAGGAGTTTATATGTTTTTAGTTGAAATTTAATTACATTACTATGGCTTATAATCCACCAACACAAAGTTGTAGGAATGCCTAAGATGTGAGGATTTATGATTGTAGCTTGAAGAAAATAGCTACCTCAAATTCTAAATTTAGGGAGCTTTAGTATGAGCTAAAGCACGACCTAAATCTAAGCTATAGGTGGACCTAAGGGTTTTACCTACACAAGAGAGAATAAATTGCCCAACTTCTGGACATATAATTGCCTGGAGTGGCTGCCTACTAACTCATCCGATGATTTTAAAACCATATAGTTCGGTCTTATGATTTCCAAGATATCTAGGGTAGTTATTTAATTAGAAGGAGACAAAAGTCCTAAACACACTCTCTAAGAGACTAAAGCATGAGTGGTATGAGCATATGACTTAATCTATAGATGCAAAATATTTTCAAATTTAATTCATTTTAGACATGTCATTTTGATAGAGGCTTTAGGATTTCTTATGCCTAAATGCATGATGAAATAGGTTATATGCCAAATCAGCTAAAAGAAGGTGTTCTCCACCACAAGGGATGCCCTCATAGGTTGAGCATTCCTTTATCGTTCAAGGATGGATATCCTTCATGTTCAAGAGAGGAAGAGTATGCATGAATGATGTGAAACATACAACCATATAGCCAAGGGGTTACTAAATCTTTTAATTATCTTATTTATGCCTTAGGCTTTATGATGACGTTATGAGTTATTTAAAATTTTGTTATGAGTGATTAGTTGGGTAAAAAAGTTATTTTTATCCTAAGAGCCTAATCATATATAAGCCACACATGAAAGCATCAATCATTTAAGAAACTATTAAAAGCATGTCATCCTAATGCACAATGTAAACATAACATCAAATAATTATATAAACTATTGTAAAAGAATAAAAGGTCGGTGAGGTTGGGTACCTCCGTATAACCTGAAGAGAGAAAAGATGAGCAGCCTAGCTCTACCCTTATACAACCTAGAATATGAAAGAATAATTATAATTGTATTAAATGCTATGGGGGTCTTCTTTCTTCATATCTCCATTTCTGATTTAGTTCTTCTTTGATTTGGATGGTTCTTGCTTCAAAGGCATCACAGGGCACCCCAGGACAAAGCCTTCTGGCCACTATGCATCCTAATTCCCCATAACACTAATCCTAATTCGTATTACAAAAATTACATTTATGTGGGAAAAGTAAATCTAATCTACACCTACAAAATAGAGGTTAGATAAATATATATATAATCCCAAGCAGTTGTATTTATAATTTGGACTTATAACCTTACACATAGGTAACTAAGCCCACCTATCCTAACTTAGATTATGCTTAAGGATTTAAAACCTGCAAAAGAGCATTCACATTTATTTTAAGCATCCCTTAAGCATAATCCCCTCAGAAAACATATTAGATTAATATTGGCCTATCTGCTAAGCATACACCCTAACATCCAATCTAAAATAATACATCATAAAAAATATATATATCACATCATACACCATCCTAACTTACAGCTAGAAGTGGTGACTTAATTCTAATATGTGTATTAAGGCTTATGTGGTAAGTCTTATTAGGCATTAGTGTTGTATTTTCTAAGTGTAGAAGGATTCAATTTAACATGAAAGGTTGATTTCACTTGAAGTAGTTTAATTGATTTGAGAATTTTAATTTATGTTTTCTTTTGTTTCATTTTATTACACTTAGCAACTAAGTGTTATAAAGAGAGGAAAAGAGGATTGCCATCTTTCATCCCTAACTTAAGTCACTTTCTAAAGTATATTAATTTCATTTAGTTTACTTTAGTGAATGGATTATTAAATGATTTAATTAATCTTAAGTTTAGGTTCACTTTAAATAATTCTATTCAAAATGAAAGGAATCTTAAGATTTATTTAATTGAATTACTACCACATGACATATTAAATCATTCTTTCCATCACATGTAACATGCATATGATTTAATCCTAAGTATATCTATACATGCAACATATTTTAGCACACTTAAATAATGAATGTAAGTGCATGTTTAGATTTATATTTTAATTGATTGAATTATTTAAACATATTAATTTTAAACTTTATCCTAATTATTATACAAAATGGACATAAGAATGAAATTAGGCACATGTCGTTGTTAAACCAAGGAAGTGAGGTATTCAAATGACCTCCTTGGAGCTAGTTAAAGCCTCATATTCTAGGGATGTCCAGACTATATACCCATTTGCATTCAAACATATGTAAATTTGTATACATGAACATAGGAAGTAAGCTCCAAATCATATGGATAATTAATTCAACCACTTAGTCAATTATGAATGCATGCAATTTTAATGTAAAATAGGATTTTCATTCACATATACATATACATGTACAAATATATAGACAAGTACATGTCATTATTAAATAAGGGAAGTGAGGTAATCAAATGACCTCCTTGGGGATAACTAAAGCCTCATATTCCTGGGATGTCCAGACTATATACTTTCTTTTCTTGGACACACATGGATGTATACATAAATGAGGGAAAGAAACCATGCAAAGATTGTATATTTTTTTATTGAATCATATATATATATGTATATATATATATATATATGAATTAAAGCTCTATCCAAATTCTAATGTTGAAATACATAAGAATGAAATCAAATGGGTACATGCCATTGTTAAACATAAGTGAGGTAATCAAATGACCTCCTTGGGGCTAGTTAAAGCCTCGTGTTCTGGATATCTAATATATACCCCATTGCCATTCAATCTTATATAAATCAACACATGAATAGAGGAAAGAGAACTCAACATTCATACACTTAATCTATAAGCACATGCATTTCTTATGTATTTATAACTAGCATCATAACACATTATTATTCATTTCTAAGCTTTTGAAGAATACATTTGGATTTAATAGTGATAATAGCCATGCATATATTAAATTAAATCAACACATGTAAGCTTACATAAAGTAAATCCATTTTATTTTCCTTGATTTTGAAAAGATGGATGCATGAATTCAAATGGCAAACCAAATTTAACATGATTGGAAGGAGGACAATCAAATATAAGCATGTGATTTTTTCAACCAAACTAGTTCTTAAGGACAATCCAATCAAATAAGATTATTTAAAGCAAACCAAAGCTTCTTTATTAATTTAGTTTTGGATTTGATTTGATTTAAAGAGGAGAAGAGAATTCATCACTTGTTGTTTTAAACCCATGCCCACATTAGTGATTTGATTTAATTTAAGGAAATGAAATTAAGTTGAGTTTATGGGTTAATTAAGTTGAACCCTTAATTAGATGAATTAATTACTCTTACCTATGTCACCTTAAAGTAATTAACTAAATGATTATGAGCCAACATGATATGCATGGAAAATAAACTTGCAATGATCTAGGAAATAAAGGGGATGCAATTGGCTCATTATTAATAGTTAATTAGATTAAGGGACTTAATTGATTACTCTTGGTTTTCCCACACATGTGGACTAACCATAATTTCATTAAACTCCTTTAGGTTATTAAACAACTAAAGATCTACCCCATGATTTAATTAAATTAAGGTATGATGTGATTTTGATTTCAATTTGATTAAGTGATTTAATTAATTAATCTTAATTAATTTCATTTTAAAATAGGGTGAAATGAACTTAGAAAAGGGTCCCAACCCTATTCCTTAGTTCACTTAATGTTGAACAAAGATTAATAAACTTAATTAACTTATTTATTACTATTCATGGGATTAATTAATCATTAAACAACTTAAAAGAGTAGTTAAGGTTTAATTAGTCAATTTTCCTAATTAAGTGAGCAATAAATTCTAAGAAATTATGGGAGGTAGAGGTCATCACATTAAATTAACCCACAAAATTTGGGTTTAATTGCTCAAGTAATAAAGGGTTAATTAAGCTAATTTTATAATTAAACCTTAATTAAACTTTAATTACTATTCAAAATTAGTTAAGATCATTTTTACTTAATTCTCCTCCAAAATACCTTTAAAATGAGTATATATTTGCATTTTTTTATTTCTCTATGATTTTTTTATGATTTTTAAAAGTTTTATCCATTAAAAATGATTAATTAAGCTTAATTAAAGCCAAATCCTATTAGTGCTATGTGGCGCACTTTCCACGTGGTGCTATGAGATTGGCTATTTAAAACTTATCTGACTCAGCACCTATGTGACAGCAGTGGATGCACTTTCTCTTCTGCCATCTGATTTAAGATCGGACGTCTATGATTAATCCCTCAGCTTAATAGGATTAAATCAGATTGATCTAGCGAATCTAATCATGACCGTCAATTTTGATCACGCGAAATGGACAATGCATGATCTAACGTCACATGAGTGAGGGAGGATGGAGTCTGTTAACCATTGCTCACTTGATTCAAGCTTTCCCAAGCTCATATTAACTATAAAAGGATCCCACCTTCGACATCGGGGTGGGGACTTAGAGATCACATGAGATGCAAGTTTTCTTCAAAAAGATCCAACCCATTTTTGTTTAAGTATCAGTTTTGGAAGCATACCTTACTGGAGCTCAAGATTGGCAGCTCAAATGATTGAGGAAGCTTAATCTAGTTGAGACAAATCCCTGTTGAGCAACAATTAGATCAATTAATTGTTCACTTGGAAGGCCCTGAACCAACCACTTGGAGCTCAACTTTGATCAAAGTCCCATCTTCGATGCTTGGGAAGCTTGGGAGATGATTCATTCTTGCTCAAAGAGGCCTAGGGAAGGTGTGTGCAAAGTTAATTTGAGTTTCATGGAGAAATGGGGAAGTTAGGTCAAAAATGGGAGTGTCCTATTTTGAGATGGACGAGAATGGAATTTTTTGATCGAGGAACGAGCTTGGAACTTTAGGGATTAGCTCTAGAGGGTTGTCTTGGGTAGCTTGGGCTTTGAGGATTGATTTTTCTATGTATGAGTAAAAATGAGGGGGTGTATACCCCCGTTCATCTTGATCAGACGGTGGGATCGAGTTTAGCTTATAGTGGTAGTCTGACCATCTCAAGGAGTTGTGGGTGGAAGGGAAGAGGTGAGTTAAAGGTGTGGAGGTGGCTGCCAAGGAGGAATCATGGGTGTCCTATGGGTTTCAAATGCTCCAATGGGGAGGGTGAGGTGATTTAACCTCCCATGTCATGGTGAAACCCCTTTGGGTGGTAGGTAGTGCATTGGGGGAGTATCAAGTGGTCAAGGAATGGAAATGGCCACTTACATGGGTGATTTTCCTCATGTGATGCCCTTGAACAGAGGGTAGAATGATCATTTGGCATTGGATTTGATTTAAGTAGATTTGAAATAAGCCAAAAGTGGGTTGGCCTAAATTTTAAGTTAATCTGAGTTGATTTGGTTAGGTTTGGCTCAATTTGACTCATTTAGGTCAAACTGGGTTAGGTTGGGTCAAGTTCATATGATCATTTGGGATGTTTTGGTTTAGTCAATTTGGTTTAGTTTGGCTCATTTGAATTCATTTAGGTTAAATGGGTTAAGTTGACCAATTTGACCAACTTAGCCAAATTGTCTTGGGTTAGGTGTTGGTTTATGTTTAGTTGACCAATTGAAGATGATTATAGGTTTTGGTTTCAATTAATTTGGGTTTGGTTTTAATTTAGGCCAACTTGAACCTTTATGTCAATTTGGGCTAAGTAGGTCAATTGGGTTCAATTGGATCCAATCATGGCTTTGGTCAAGTTCAATAATTAATTTGGAATGAACTTGAGCCATTGGTTGCAATCAATTTGCTTTATATTTTGATTTGACCTAATTTTGTCTTTTAGGTCAATTTAGGTCAACTTGGGTCAGGAGGACTAATTGGGTTTGTTTTGACTCAATTGAAGGTTTC
The DNA here is from genome assembly GCA_021442155.1 of Cymbidium sinense. Taxonomy (NCBI): domain Eukaryota; kingdom Viridiplantae; phylum Streptophyta; class Magnoliopsida; order Asparagales; family Orchidaceae; genus Cymbidium; species Cymbidium sinense. The sequence continues at coordinate 210,609,879 of CM038216.1, forward strand.
AAAGGATTTGGCTTAGGTTGCAATTTGGGGTTCATATGGGTAAAGGGGTTGACTTGGTCAAATGACCAAGTTGACTTAGTTTGACCTAATTTGTGACAATTGATGAACCTAGGGTGATCAATAATCATGATGGGAGGTTTTGATGGGCTTGGTTCAAACCAATTTAGGTAGGATTAGAGCTTGGCTCAAATAGGTCAAATTGGCCACTTTGGGTCAAGTGGACCAATTGGGTTTAGTTGGCTTGATTTTAGGTTGAGTTTGATTTAGTTGAGTTTATATATGGATTTAGGATTGATATATAAATTTAATTGCAATTTTCTTAGGTTCAAATGAGTTTTGATTTATTTGAACTTTTCAAGTCAAAAGGATTAAGTTGGGTTTGACTTGGGTTGATTTTAGTTTAGCTTAATGATTGTAGATTTCATTTATATTTGTGAATATGATTGAAGGTATGATTGATTCATGAGAAAATAAATTTAATTTGGGTACGCCTACTATCTAGAGTACACCTGCTATCCATAAAGACTTAAAATCTAGTTCATTTGGATGATTTATATGGATTCTAGATGGATTCATTTGACACTTGATCCAGATAGCGATGAAGATCGGGCTCCAAAGCAAAGCATAAGGGTATTTAAGTCTATATGTGAAACAATTAGGCATCAGTTCAGAACCTTAGCTCTAACCCCACTTTCCTCTCAAAAAGCTATGGGTTTGGCAATTAAGGGAGCCCCTAAGTCATCCATGGGTGTGAATACTCAGAGGTTCTTTCTGGGAGCATCATCCTCAAGTCAAGAAGTTTATGTAGAACTTGAGGATGATTCATATAAAGATTTTATAAAATTACCTTTTGATTGGTACTTTCCTTGTATTCATAATTTAAAGAAAGGGTTAATTTACACTTGGTCAGACTACCTTGAAAGAATATGAAAGAACAAATGTAAAAGCTCTCAATCAAGATCGAACTAGGATCCAGTATAGTGGATCCAATTGATGATGATGATTACTATTTAATCATCACCAATCATTTAGAATCTGATAGATTTTTTTCAAATCACATTAACTCATATGAATAGCTGTGCTTAAAAACTTCAGATGATCTAGATGATTTTGAAGTCAAAGATGCACCGCCAGAGTTTGAAGAAGAGATTAAGTCAACCATCGATGAGTTCAAGAAAATCAACTTAGGAATTGAAGAAGATCCATGCCTGACATACATCAATTCTTTATTGAACAAAATTGAAACCAATGACTTAGTTAGGCTATTGACTGGGTTTAAGGACTACTTTGTAGGAAGTTATGAAGAGATTCTTGGATTGGCTCCTAACATAGCGATCCATAAACAAATAATAGAGCCTACTCCTAACCCTATCAAGCAAACTCCAAGATGCATGCAATTAGACAAAGAATAACAGGTCATTTATGAAGTTGAAACTAATTGATGCTGGCATTATCCAAGAAGAAAAATATCCTACGGTTGACATCATCCCTAAGAAAAGAATGGCCAAATTCATATATGCATCGATTTTAGGGATTTTAATAAGGCATGTCCAAAAGATGAATTTCCACTACTAATCTTGGAGCTGATGGTGGACATTGCCTCATCTAATACAATCTTCTCTTTCATGGATGACTTATCTAGATATAACCAAATAAAGATGGCCTTGAAGATGAAAGGAACACTACTTTTAGAACCTCGATCAAAATTTATTGCTATAAGGTCATGCCTTTCAGCCTTAAAAATGTCGGTGCTACATTCCAGCAGGATATGACTTGAATCTTCGATGAACTCATTCATCATCAAGTCAAATGCTATGTCGATGATCACGTGGTCAAAAGTAGAGAAAAGGAAGAACATCTCTTTGACTTGAGAATAGTTTTGAATAATTAAGATAATTTAACATCAAAAGGAATCCCCTGAAGTGTGCATTCAGAGTAGCTTCAGGGAAATTCCTTGGTTTGTTGTCTGACAAAAAGGAATCTAAATTTATCTAAAGAAGATCAAGGAAATATTAAAAATTACACCCCCTAAAAGTTTAACTCAATTAAGATCATTCCAAGGGTGGTTGGTGTATCTAAGATGCTTTATATCTAACCTTTCTCAGCACTTGTCAAAAAGGATGCCAGGTTTAAGTGGGATGACAAGTGTGAGCATGCCTTCAAAGACATCAAGCATTACCTGATGACACCACCAGTTCTAGCAGTCCCTTTCCCGGGCAAGCTACTCATACTTTACACTACTGCGTTATATGACTCCCTTGGTGCTTTATTGGCCTAAGCCATTGAAGAAGGGAAGGAAAATGCACTCTACTACCTCAGCTATCATCTAATCCCTGCTGAGGCTATTTATCCACCCATTGAGAAGCATTGCCTAGCTTTAATCTTTACATCCCATAAGCTATAGCACTACATGCTTTATCATAAGGTAAACTTAATCTCTAGGTTCAATCCACTATAGTATCTCATGACATGGCCAATGCTATTCAGACTGTTGGCATGACGGTCCATGATCCTCTTGTAGTTTGACATTACCTTTGTACCCCTACATGCAGTGAAAGGACAAGTTCTAGCAGATTTCCTATCAACACACCCACTTCTTACTAACTATCCAATTAGTGATGATCAACCTGATGAACAAATCATGAACATATGGGATACTAGCATTCACCATTGGGAGATGTACTTTGATGGTGCAACTTCCTCTCAAAGAGGAAAAGAATAATAATCTACTATTCTAGGAAAGATAGGGGTAGAAATAATTCTCTTAACTTCATAACGTGATGTGATGAGATTCTCATATCATCTATCCAATCCTTGCACTAATAATGAAGCCAAATATGAGGCTCTAATTGTCGATCTACAGTTAACCGTTACTCTAAGCATCCAAAACATCAACATCTTCAAGGATTCTCTACTTGTTATCAACCAAATCCTTGGGTCCTATAAGGTTATAAAGCCCAAGCTCCATCACTACCATAAGTACACCATTGACTTGTTGGCCCAAATCCTAGAGGTTAACATATATAAGATTCCTCGAGGAGAGAATGTTGTAGCGTATGATTTAGCCAAGCTTGCCAAGGAGTTGGCATGTTTGGAGGATGAGTCCATATCAATAAAAGTCCAAAATAGATAAGTCTTATTCCTTATTAATATTGAACTCATAAAAAAGTACTCTCTTGAAGGGGAGGTTGCCATTACCAAGAAGGATGAAGAGTTAGATTTGAGGCAACCATTCATGGATTACCTAAATAAAGGAAACTACTCAAGAGTCTCAATCCATCAGATGAAGCGAAAGCACTTTCCTATGCTCTTTGGATGGTGTCTTATACCAGGTCTTTCAATCATATGTGGTTACATTATTTAGACAAGCAAGCCCATAAGATCATGACGTACACTCTTATGTGGAGCCAACCAATTGGTTAAAGATGAAAGCCAAGATTAGATTAGGATACTCACCATCGATGATCAAAATTGCATGGATATGACTAGCGATGCCACCATTGTCAAATAAATGAGTGGTCCTACACAAAACAACCAACATTCTATATCTTACGTGGCCATTCAGTGTTGGGGTACCGACAATGGGTTCGATTGATCCTCCTTCTTCCAAGGGTTACATCGGTTCATCTTTATTTACTCTTACTTTTCAAATGGGCAAAGCGATTCCCTCGGAGGAGCTCAACATGTGCTATAGTTTTTAAGGAACCATATCATTTTTAGGTTTGGAGTGCTTGATGAATTATATTTGGTATGCATTCAAGAGCACCGAGATCAATAACTTTTTCACGAGACACAGCATAGATTGGAGATATTCTACCATCAACTACTCGAGGGAAAATGGCTTACTAGAAGCCTTCAACAAAACTCTCATCTAAATACTAAAGAAGACACTTGACAACAAAAAGTGGCAATGACATGAGCAATTAGTTGAAGCCTTGTGGGCCTACCACACCACATATAGAACTCCAACTCAGTCTACTCCTTTCTCCTTAGTGTATGGGTCGAAAGCTATTCTACCATTAGAAGTTTAACTCCCATCACAAAGGATAGTTATGGGTATTAATATCATAATAGAGCAAAACACCAAGTTATGGTTAGAAGAGTTCAAAGGTTTGGAGGAGAGACTTCTATGAGCATGCAAATTCCTCAAGTTGTACAAAGCTAAAATGATTTAAGCTCACAACAAGTTGGTCTGTCCTAGAGCTTTTCAAGTAAGAGAGCTTATTTTTGTTCTAAGAAGACCGATTATTTCCCGCCGTAAGATGAGAGGCATGTTTGAACCAACATGGGAAGGCCCTTTTTTTATAGAGAAGGCCTACCAAGGAGGACCGTATTAGCTTATTAATCATAAGGGAGAGAACCCAATTCTTCCAATCAATGAGCTCTACTTAAAGAAAAATTATAAATCATGTTTGAAAGTAATTATCATCAATGAAAATTCCATTTATAATTCAATCTCTTCCATCTCAAAAGTATTTTTTGTTTTGCCATGATGTGTTTAGAGTAGGTGTAAGGACCCTGAGTGGCATCCTATCCTTCATCAACACAACATAAATACAAACAACACAAAACTATAGAAAACAAACACATATTCTTTGTCTCGGTCTACTCTCAGTTGAGATAATGCCCTAAGTAGCACTCACTCAGTAGCTGCTCTAGGTCGGGCTGACATGCTACCTTTCTAGTGTGTCACCCTAGTGGTGTTCTTGCTTTTGAGGATGTAATTCTGCTATGCTTTCCTTCCATTTCCCATTGCACATCGATGAGCACCTTATTAGTTTGGTAGGCCTTAATGCATGGCCGATAAGCAACCTCATGTTAGCTTCGTTTAAGAGGATGTGAGTCTACTATGCTTTCTTCTTTGATTAGCCTTCGTGCATTGATCGGGTCAAGTATATTTGAGGTTTAGGATAAGTCTTCTAATGGATTTTTCCCTCCTGACTGCTTCAAGTCTAGGTCCAGTCCTTCCTTGTCTCGCAGTAGTCTCTAGGTCGATAACATTTGTTTTGCCTATCGATGATCGAGTTTCACTTGGAAAGTTGTAAGCCTACATGCTTTCTTTCCAAATTTATTATTGCACACTAATGGGTACCTTAAGTTGGTTGGTTCTCACTATGCTGGTGGATACACCACTCATGTTGATGGATACACCTTAGGTTGGTTGGTTCTTGCACCTTAGGATACATCACTCATGACAGATGTAAGTCTGCGATGCTTTCTCCTTGAGTTGGCCAACATACACCTATAGACTTTCTTTTCTAGGGCTCATGATAATGCCCCTATCAGTACCTCCCTTGTGGGCCCTATATTTGGATCACATCCTTTGACCCATTTACACTACTTACTATCAGATTGGATAGTTCCCCTTTCATAGTAACCACACCTGTGGTTGGAGAATCCATCTTGTGGATGTGCAGATTCTCCCTTGGTCTAGTAAATTTGACATAGGTCAAGGCTTACATAGCCCCTTCTCAGTGTGTTCCCTCACACACCAACAAGGTCCACGTAAACATATAAACAAAATATATATTCACTTGTGGATTAGGATGACACCTCTAGTGGTACCTTTTCCCAAGCAGGCATTCTATCTTTAGGGAAGTATCAGGAAAACTCCCTATAGAAATTGCCTGACTACTCTTGAGTTGATATAAGTTCCTAGAGGCATTCACTCAGTAGTCGTCCCTAAGTCGGTTCAATTTATTGTGCTACAAATAGGTCACCCCAGCGGTTGTTCCCTGCTTTAGAAGATGTAAGTTTGCTACGCCTTCTTCCTAGCACAGCCACTACACACTGAAAGGCAACCCCTTAGGTTGGCTAGCTCTACCCCACAGCCAGTAGACTATCCCTTTCGATTTGTAAATTTGAGATAGGATTTGTCCGATATAGCCCCTTCTTAGTGGGTCCATCGCACACCACATGGTCCATAAATTAAATTGATCAAATTTGGTCGTGCTCACATCCCTAGTTGATATGCCCTCAATTTAAAATAAAACTAAACCAAACAAACCATATCAAATAACATAAAATTAAGATAAAATGAATCCTGATGACTTTTGAGTTGACATAAGTCCCTAGCGACATTCAATCAGTAGTCTCCCTAGTTCAAGTTCGATTTGTTGTGCATCCAACAGGTCACCCTAACTATTGTTCCTCACTTTGGAAGATGTAGGTCTACTATGCCTTCTTCTTAGCATAATCGTTGCACATTGAAAGGAAACCCCTTAGGGAGGCTAACTCTACCCCATAGCCAATAGACTATCCCTTTGGATTTGTAAACCTGAGGTAGTCCAAGGCTAATATAGCCTCTTCTTAGTGGGCCCATCACACACCAATAGGGTCCATGAAATAACTCAGATTAAATTAAACCCAATCTGATTTTCCTTAGTGGAGTTAAATCACACCCTACTCTCCATTGGAGCCCCAAATCATATATAAACAAGTCAAGCAAACAAATCAAATTCAAAACCAACCTCCTCGATGGAGCAAAATTAAACCAACTCACCCAGTAGGGTCTAAATCAAAGAAATACAACCAAACTCTTATTTCTAGTGGATACATCCTCAAACAAATCTATAAAATCAAACTCAAATCCTAATCCCTAGTGGATAGCCCAAACCTGCTTCCCTAGTGGAAGGTTTATATACTCGATCCCCAGTGGACTCGAGCCCATATCTCTCGTAGATATGCCTCCACATCAATTAAAAAAAAATTAAAGTCATTTTCATCTTAATCCTCAGTGGATTATAGATTCTTATCTCAGTAGATCTTCTTTCCACAAATCATATAATCAAATCAAATTTAAACCTTATCCCATGATTTCTTCTTATGCCTCGACAGACCCTCACATGTCATGTCCAATGCATGTGATCCACTAATGGATCTCCCTCCATGTTCTTGACATGGAATTCTCATCAAATCTTATATCTTCTCTTATGCACACCTTTAATACTTCAACCAAAAGCCTAACAATGTATTCATTCAAATTACTTCATCTTAACATTATAATCAACATTTTATGATTTATGATGGTGCAAGGTCAAACTAATTATACAATATCATGCTAAACATATTATAATGTGAATTAACACATTGTATTGTATTATAATATAGGATGTTATATTATAATTAGCTATAATATAATATATTATCTAACATTACACCTCATTAGAATCACTTAGAAAGAACAAATAACAAGATTTTCTCAAAATATGAATAATGTTCATTTTGTATGTAAAATTGTTATTTTTCTATTAGAAATGGTACATAATAGCATAATTTTGGTGTTGCTTCTTGGTGTGTGCAATGAATTTGGCCAAATTCTTCCATCTCAACCATCAAATTAACATTTGTATGAGTTTTGACCTAATGTATTATAACAAAAGTAAAACACACTAAAATGTACAATAACATTTGTAACACAATATATATATATATATATATATATATATATATATATATATAAAGTTATATTGTTATGTACATTTTAATTTTAATATGCTTTCATATAATAAATTATCTTACATTACACCTTTAAATGAATCACTTTAAGCAAAAAATTTATAAAGTTTGGTTGAAAAATAAACATTCATTTTGGATGCAAAATTCCATTCTTTGATTAAATGACACACCATAGCACACCCCCAATGATGTTCCGTAAAGCTTACCTTAAATTTGGCCAAATCCCATCATCCCAGCCTATAAATAAGTAATTTTATGAATTATACTAGTACAAACTCTACTACATCAAACTATAACAAACTATAATATGCTAAACATCAAGTAGTAATAGATAATAATATGTTATAATGCATGATGCTACACTATGTAATGGAATCTTATATTATAATACACTATAACAAATTATATATTATATTATATTGCATTTCACAAGGGATTGCTTAAGATAAAAAAATCATAAATTTAGTCTAAACAATAAAAAACTATATATTTTAGTTGTATCACTTACATATTTTAATTTGAAATAATATATTATGATGCCAAGCTCTACCTATTATGAATTTAGCCAAATTCCACCATTTTAAAGTCTAAATCAACATTTCTATAAATAATGCTTATGTAGGCTCATCTATATGATCGTAAAATACTAAAAGAATTTAAAATGTGCAGAACAATATATTGTGATATATGATGCTATACTATGCTACAATATATAATATTTATTTTCAACATAAAATCTTACTTTTTAGACTACAAGTGGTGTAGCACACCTTTGGTACTACAACATAATTCCCACTTTAAATTTAATAAATTTCATCATCTAATTTATTAAATCAATATTTTTATGATATATATTAATATATACTATAGGGCATAATACCATAATATGCTAAAACATTTCAAAACATCTTATAACATCCAAAAATACATCACTACATGCTCAAATATATGATGCTATATTATACTATCGTATATTGTAATTTAATATGATTTAAGGTTAGGGTTTAGGGTATCAAATCTTTAATAGTGAAGGGAAAGTCTCTTGAAGACATTTTTTTTAACTATATTAGGATTAGGCCATTCTTTAGATCTACTAATGACATCTTTATTCAAGGTTTAGGTTAGGTTTAGTTTAGGGTTTAGGATAGTTTAGGGTTAATTTGTGGTTTAGGTTTTGTTTTAGGGAGGGTTTAGGTTTGGGGTTTTAGGTTTAGGGTTATAGGTTTTAGGGTTTTTGGGGTTTATGGTTTTAGGGTTTTAGGTTTAGGTTTAGGATTTAGGTTTAGATTTTAGGTTTAGGTTTAGGGTTTAGGGTTTAGGGTTTAATGTTTAAGGTTTCGAGTTTTTATGATTTAGGGTTTAGGATTTATGGTTTAGGTTTTAGGTTTAGGGTTTATGTTTTAGTTTAGGATTTAGGGTTTATGGTTTAGGGTTTAAGGTTTTTTTTTAATAGAGAATACATTTAGATTCAACATTTCTTCCTTTTGATTTGATCAACCAAGTAGCACCCCAAGTTTTCTAAGGTACAAGCAACGACATAGATAAGAAATGAGCACCCATAGAGCAAATAAAAAACCCTAGATAAGTAGAACCATCATATCTTTGTAAAGACATAGTTCTAAAAGTAGTAGATCTGATCAGCCATTCTTCAATTTCTCTATTTCTCATCAGAACCACCCCGCTTCTCGAGTAGTAAAATTCACCATCATATCCCAGATCTCTCCCTCCATCACCACCATGGTATAACCATCCCTCCTCCCACCTCAATAACCACCTATGCTCACCACCTCCATATCCACCACCTCTAGATCCCACCACGATAATTCCTCAGCTTTTTTAGATCTATAGCCTAGTTGATAGTGATGTTCCTTCAGGTTCCTATTCTTAGGGTTTAAGTTAGTTTAAGGTTTATGGTTTATAGTGTTTGGGGTTTATTTGGTTTAGGTTTAGGGTTTAGGGTTTAGGGTTTTAGGGTTCAGGGTATAGAATATATAGTTTAGGGTTTAGGGTTTACAGCTTAGGGTTTTAGGTTTAGGGTTTAGGATATTAGGGTTTAGGGTTATAGCTTTAAGGTTGTAGGTTTAGGGTTTAGGATTTAGGGTTAGTTTTAGGGTTCAGGGATTTTTTTTTTAAAAAAAAGTAAATCATTAGGTTTTGGTTTATTTACTTTATTTTTATTTATTTGAGTTTATTTTATTTTTTATTTTTATTTAGGTTTATTTTTTATTTAGTTTAGTTTATTTATTTTAGGTTTATTTATTTTAGTTTAGGTTTTTTATTTTAGTTTATTTTTTAGGTTTAAGTATATTTTAGTAGAGTTTTATTTTTTAGTTTACTTTTTTTTAGGTTGATTTTAGTTTTAATTTTTAGGTTTAGGTTTAGGTTTTTATTTTATTAATTTAGGTTTAGGTTTTAGGTTTTTTATTTTAGGTTTATAGGTTTTATTTTTAGTTTAGGTTTAGGTTTATTTTTAGTTTATTATATTTTATTTTGTTTAAGTTTAGGTTTAGGTTTAGTTTAATTTATTTTAGTTTAGGTTTAGGTTTTATTTATTTTAGTTTAGTTTATTTTAGCAGGTTTAGGTTTATTTTTTATTATTATTATTATTATTATTATTATTATTATTTTTTTTATTTATTTTATTTTAGGTTTAGGTTCTTTTTTTTTAATTAAGGTTTAAGTTTTATTTTTTATTTATTTTAGGTTTATTTTTTATGTGTAGGTTTTTATTTAGTTTTATTTTATTTTAATTTAGGTTAATTATAATTTTATTTTAGGCTTAGTTTTTAGTTTATTTAGGATTTTTAATCTTTAGTTTAGTTTTGTTTTTTATTTATTTTATTTTATTTAAGTCTAGTTTTTATTTTTTATTTTATTTATTTAGGTTTAAGTATTAATTTAGGTTTTTATTTTATTTTATTTTGGTTTAGGTTTTTTTATTTATTTTATTTTTAAGTTTTATTTATTTTAGGTTTAGGTTTTTAACTTTTTTTATTTATGGTTTAGTGTTTAGGGTTAGTTTGTGTTTAGGGTTTAGGGTTTGGGGTTTATTTAGGTTTAAGTTTAGGGTTTAAGTTTTAGTTAGGTTTAGAGTTGGGGTTTAAGGTTTTAGAGAACAAATTGATTCAACATTTCTTCTTTTGATTTCATCAAACAAGTAGCACCTCATGTTTTAGCGATGACATAGATAAAAAAATGAGCATAGAACAAATCAAAACCTAGATAAGTTGAACTATCTCTTGTAAAGATAAAGTTTAGCGATTCGATTCGTTCTTTAGTTTCTATAGTTCCCATTAACCACCACGCCTAGTAGGGATCATCATCATATCAATCTCTCCCTCTTACCACCACCATGGTTGTTAACCTCTATCTTCTCCCACCTCCATAACCCTTGCTCCACCACCACCTCCATATCCACCACCTCCAGGATCCTCCACAACCACTACGATAATCCCTCCACCATGGCCTCCACCCGGTTGACTAGTTGATGTTTGTCGTTGAGGATCTATCCATCCTTAGGGTTTAGGGATAGTTTAGGGTTTAGGGTTTATGTTTTGGTGTTTGGGGTTTAGGGTTATAAGTTTTAGGGTTTAGGGTTTAGAGTTTAGGGTTTAGGGTTTAGGGTTTTAGGGTTTAGGGCTTAGGGTTTAGGGTTTAGGATTTTAGGGTTTAGGGTTTAGGGTTTATGGTTTGGGGCTTAAGGTTAGGGCTTAGGGTTTAGGTTTGTAGGTTTAAGGTTTAGGATTTAGGGTTTAGGTTTTTTTTTTTAAATTAAGTAAACTAGTATGTTTAGGTTTATTTAGTTTATTTAGTTCATTTTTTATTTTAGTTATTTTATTTTTTATTTTATTTAGTTTTGTTTACTTATTTTAGGTTTATTTATTTTAGTTTATTTTTTTTTAAGTTTAGGTTTATTTTTTAGTTGATTTTATTTTTTTTTAAGGTTTAAGTTTTATTTTTTTATTTTTTTTAGGTTTAGTTTAGGTTTTATTTTATTTTTTTTGGTTTAGGTTTTACATTTTTTTTAGGTTTATTTTTATGTTTTATTTCTTAGTTTTGGTTTAGGCTTATTTTTAGTTTATTTTACTTTATTTAGTTTAGGCTTATGTTTAGTTTATTTTGGGTTTAGGTTTAGGTATTATTTATTTTAGTTTAGTTTATTTTAGTCTAGGTTTAGGTTTATTTTATTTTATTTTAGGTTTAGGTTTTTTTTAGTTTAGGGTTTAGGTTTTATTTTTATTTATTTTTAGGTTTTATTCTTAGGACTATTTTTTAGGTGTAGGTTTTTATTAATTTGTATTTTATTTTATTATAGGTTTATTTTATTTTTATTTAATGTTTAGTTTTTATTTTATTTAATTTTTTTATTCTTATGTTTATTTTACTTTTTAGTTTAGTTTAGGTTTTTATTTATTTTATTTTTTATTTATTTTTATTTTTTATTTTATTTTATTTTAAGGTTTAGGTTTAGGTTTTAGTTTAGGTTTTTATTTTTATTTTTATTTTATTTTGTTTAGGTTAAGGATTTTTTATTTATTTGATTAGCATGTTAGCTTAGGTTTAGCTTTTTTGGTTTTTAGGGTTTAGGGTTTTAAGGTTTAGGGTTTAGGGTTTATGGTTTAGGGTTAGGGTTTAGGGTTTAGGGTTTAGGTTTAGTTTAGTTTAGGTTTTGAGGTTTAAGTTTAGGGTTTAAATTTAGGGTTTAGTTTTTAGAGTTTAGGATTTTAGGTTTAAGTTTTAGTTAGTTAGTTTAGGATTTAGGTTTAGGATTTTGGGGTTTAGTTTAGGGTTTTAGGGTTGAGGTTAGGGTAGATGAGTTTATGATATAGTTTAGGTTTAGGGTTAGGTTTAGAGTTTTTTATTTAGGTTTAGGGTTTAAGTTTTAGGGTTTTAGTTAGGGTTTAGTTTTAGGTTTGGTTTAGGTTTAGGGTTAGGATTTAGGGTTAAGTTTAGGGTTTAAGTTTATTTTCTTAAAATTAAGTAAATTTAGGTTTATATTTATTTAGTTTAGTTTATTTTATTTTATGGTTTATTTTTTATTTTATTTTAGTTTTATTTTAGCTTTTTTATTTTAATTTAGGTTTGTTTAGTTTATTTTTTAAGATTAGGTTTAGGTTTAGGTTTTTTTTAGTTGATTTTTATTTTTATTTTATTTTTTAGGTTTAGGTTTTTTTTTATTTTTAGGTTTAGGTTTAGGTTATTTAGTTTGGGTTTAGGTTTTATTTTAGGTTTATTTTAGTTTTATTTTTTAGTTTAGATATAGGTTTATTTTATTTTATTTTATTATTTTATTTAGTTTAGGTTTTATTTATTTTAGTTTAGGTTTAGGTTTATTTTATTTTGGTTATTTTATTTTCTTTTAGGTTTAGGGTTTTATTTAGGGATTAGGTTTTATTTTTATTTATTTTTAGGTTTACTTTTTAGGATTAAGTTTTTATTTCATTTTTATTTTTTTATCTTGGGTTTTTTTATTTTTATTGAACGTTTATTTTTTATTTTATTTAGTTTTTTAGCTTTATCTTATTTTTTAGTTTAGTTTAGGTGTTCATTTATTTTATCACAGTTTTTTTATTTTAATTTATTTTTAAGTTTAGGTTTAATTTTAGTTTAGGTTTTTATTTTATTTTATTTTTTTATTTTATTTTCTTAAGGTTTAAATTTTTTAATTTATTTTCTTATTAGGATTTCATTAGTTTAGGTTTAGGTTCTTAGGTTTTCAGGCTTTAAGGTTTAAGGTTTAGGCTTTAGGGTTTAGGGTTTAGTGTTTATGCTTTAGGGTTTAGGTTTAGGTTTAGGGTTTAGGATTAGCTTAGGTTTAGGTTAATTTAGGGTTTAGGGTTTAGGTTTAGGTTTTAGTGTTTAGGGTTTTAGGTTTGGTTAGTTAAGTTTTAGGGTTTAGGTTTAGGGTTTGGTTTGGTTTAGGGTTTTAGGTTTAGGCTTTAGGGTTTAGGTTTAGGGTTTAGGTTGTAGGTTTAGGGTTAGGTTTATAGTTTAGGGTTTAGGGTTTTTTAGGACTTTTAGGGTTTAGGGTTTAGGGTTTTATTTTAATTAAGTAAATCAGTAGGTTTAAGTTTATTTAGTTTATTTTTTATTTATTTTATTTTTATTTTTATTTAGGTTTATTTTTTATTTTTAGTTAATTTAGTTTATTTATTTTAGGTTTATTTTAGTTTAGGTTTTTTATTTTAGTTTATTTTTTAGGTTTAGGTTTAAGTTTATTTTATTTTTCAATTTTGTTTTTTATTTTATTTTATTTTTTAGGTTTAAGTTTTATTTTTTATTTTAGGTTTAGGTTTAGGTTTTATTTTACTTTTTTTAGGTTAAGTGTTAGGTTTATATTTTAGGTTTATTTTTTAAGTTTGTTTTAATTTAGGTTTTTTTGGTTTATTTTTAGTTTATTTTTTATTTAGTTTAGGGTTTACATTTTATTTGAGGTTTAGGCTTAGGTTTATTTATTTTAGTTTAGGTTTAGGCTTATTTTATTTTGTTTATTTTAGGTTTAAGTTTTTTTTTTTTTTTTTTAGTTTAGGGTTTAGGGTTTAGGGTTTTTTTATTTAGGGTTTTGGGTTTAGGGTTTAGGTTTAGGTCTAGGGTTATTTTTAGTTTTTTAGGTTTTTTTTGCCTTTTTTTTTAATAGAGAACCAATTGATTGAACATTTCTTTTTTTTTTTTGATTTCATCAACCAAGTAGCACAAGTTTCAGACACGGCGATAACATAGATAAAAATGAGCACTCATAGAGCAAATCAAAACCTAGATAACCAGTCTCTGTTAAAGTTATTCCATAGCAATCGGATTGATTTCTTAATTTCTCCAATTCTAATTAGAACCACGGTCTAGTTAATCCACCATCATATTCCATTCTCCCTTCCACCATGATTGTAACCTCCATGCTCATCCGCCTCCATAACCTAAGACACACAAATTTAAGAGATTTAAGCAAAAAAAACACTTTAAAAAAGTGGTTTTAATACCTAAATCCCATGTATTGATCTAGTATCCCGATTTCATAATGGGGGTGGGGCACATTATGTATCATGAAACTAGAATTAGGGATCTTGGAATATAGGTACTCTTACAAGTAAACTAATAGAATTAATAGTATTATGGTTCATAGGAAGATAAACATTTTATGTGTTCAAGAAACATGGGTTGGGGAGAAAGCCAAGAAGATTGATAGTTTAGGTTTTAAACTTTGGTATTTAGAAGTCAAATTAGAAATGGTGTAGGTGTGATTATAGATAATAGTTTGAAGGATAATGTTATAAATATTAATAGATGCGAGAGATAGAATTATAGCTTTAAAGATTATTATTGATGCTAAGATTATCATATTATAAGCATTTATATGTATTTATTGGAGGAGATTTAAATGGACATGTTGGTAGAGTGGCGAGAAGATTTTAAAAGTATTCATGGTGGTTATGGATTTGGGTGCCTAATGAAAAGGTTGGAATATATTCAATTTTGCTTTTGCTATGATTTTGTAGTTGCTAATACTTTATTTAGAGATGAGCATATTATTACTTAAAAATGGATCTAGTAAAACATTGATTATTTTATGATAAGAAAATAGATCATTTAGATTGTAAAGGTGTAGGTCATTCAAAGTGAAAGTTTAAATATATATAAATTATTAATTTAGAATTTAAGATGAAAAATAAATCAATTATTATTATATTATTAGATGGGGGCACTTGAAAATACTAATAAGAATATTTTAAAGAAAGCTAGCTTAGAATTTAGGATGTTCATAAGGAAACTAATGTTATGTTGGAAAATGTAGCAAGTGAAATTAAGTTGCTAAAAATGTACTTGATGAATCAAAAAGAAAAGCTTCTTTTAATAAAAATAGTTGGTGGTGGAGTGAGAATGTGCAAGAAAAGATAAAAATAAGAAGTGTTATAAAACTTGGTTTAGATGTAAAACTCAAAGAATTGGGAAAAATATAAAGTGACATGTAGATACTTAAAGAAAGCAATATATGATTAAAAAATTAGCTTTTAGTGTATTATACAATAAATTAGATAACAAAGAAGGTGAAAGATGTATGTAGCTAACCAAAGAGATAGGAGAAGTAAAGATCTAGCTTTTGAAGTGTATTAAGGATGAAAATCATAAAGTGCTTTTCTTAGAAAAGGATATTGAAAGTAGTTGGATGAGGTATTTTGATAAACTTTTCAATGAAGGATCTAAAAAAATTGATTTTAGCAATAATACCTTAAACAAAATAGAGAATTTTGTTTTAATCATATTAGTAAATCTGTTAGAGAAGCTTTAAAGAAAATGAAATGTGGAAATATAGTAGGACTTGATGATATTCTAATAGAAGTGTGGAAATGTTTGGGAGATCAAGGTATTTCTTGGCTTACAAATCTTTTTAATCTTATTTTAAAGGCTAAAAGGATGCCAGATTAGTGGATAAAAGTTTGTTGATTTCTATATTTAAGAATAAAGGTGCTGCACAAGAGTGCAAATTATAGAGGAATTAAGTTAATGTGTCACACATTAAAATTATAGGAGAGAGTAATTGAGCATAGGTTACGATGTGATACAAAGTTCTCAGAAGTTTGGTTTCATGCCGTAGATCTACTATGGATGCTATACATTTGTTAGAGGTTTAATGGAGAAGTATAAGGAAAGCAAGGAGGATCCACATATAATATTTATTAATTTAGAAATCTTATGATAAAGTTTGAAGAGTTGTTCTTTAGAGAGTTCTAGAAAATAAAAGAGTCAATATTGGTTATATTCAAGTCATTAAGAATATGTATACTAGAGCTATTACTTGTGTCCAAACATAGGGAGGATTGACAAAATATTTTCCTAATTTAGTTGGATTACATCAAGGATTAGCTTTAAGCCTTTATCTTTTTTGCTTTAGTTATGGACATTCTTACTAGGAATTTACACGAAGATGTATCTTGGTGTATGCTTTTTGCTGATGACATTCTTCTTGTTGATAAGTCTAGAGAGGGAGTCCAAACTTGAATTATGGAGAACCTTAGAGTCTAATGATTTTTATTTAAGTAGATCTAATAAATATATGGAGTGTAATTTTAGTTATAGAAGTTATAGTGGGAGTGTTATGACATTAGGTGAACAAGTCATTAAAAAGAGTGAGCAATTTAGATATTTAGGCTCTATTATTCAAAATGATTGTGAAATAGATGGAGATTTTATTTGTAGAATTCAAGTTGGATGGTTGAAGTAGAGGAATAGCAGTTGTTAGAAAGTACCATAAACTTAAGTAAAATTTTATATGATGGTGCAATGATTTTGTGGTGAAAAATGTTAGATAAGAGAAGCATGAGACTAAGTTAAGTGTTGCGAGATGAGGATGCCAGTGGATGAGTGGTTTACACTTAGAGATATAATGTTAGAGTATGATCTAGAAAAAAGTTGAGTAGTGGTAGATAAGATTAGAGAGTCTCCTTAGATGGTTTGGCCACAAAGCCATCCAATGATTAGAGAGTAAATGCATTAGATTTTCCTTATGCTAAGAAAGGTAGAGGTAGACCTAAAAAGACATGGTTAAGATGTATAAATAATAACCTTAGTATACTTGAATTAAATGAGAATTTGATGCATAATAGGGCACAATGGAGATGAAGGATTCATGTAATTAGTTGAGATAAAGGTTTGTTGTTATTGTTGTTGTTATTGTTGTTGTTGTTGTTGTTGTTGTTGTTGTAAGTTTCTTATTTTTTTAGTTTAGTTTAGGTTTTTATTTATTTTATTTTAGTTTAGTTTTTATTTTTTATTTTATTTTTATTTTAGGTTTTAGTTTAGGTATTTATTTTATTTTATTTTTTATTTTATTTTAATTTAGGTATTTTTATTTATTTTATTTAGCTTAGGTTTAAGTTTTTTTTTTTAGGGTTTAGGTTTAGAGTTTATTATTTAGGTTAGTTGAGGTTTAGGGTTTAGGTTTGGGTTTAAATTTTAGGGTTTAGGGTTTAGGATTTAGGGTTTTAGGGTTTAGGGTTTATTTTTTTAGGTTTTTTAGGGTTTAGGGTTTAGGTTTAGGTTTAGGTTTAGAGTTCAGGTCTTAGTTTTGGGTTTAGGGTTTTTGTTTTTTTTAAGAGAGAATAAATTTAGATTCAACATTTCTTCTTTTTGATTTCATCAACCAAGTAACACACCAAGTTTTCTAAGACACAAGCGTTGAGATAAATAAAAAATGATCATGCAAAGAACAAATTGAAAACCCTAGATAACTAGAACCATCTCTATAGCAAAGACACAATTCGATAAGTAGATTGGATCCGCCATTCTTCAGTTTCTCTAGTTCCCATCAGAACCACCCCCACCTCGCGAGTAGGGATATCCACCATCATATTTTTGATCTCTCCCTCCACCACCACCACAGTTGTAACCTTCGTCGCTCCTCTCTTCCATAAACACCACTGCTCCTACCACCACCACCATATCACATCTTGATCCCCACCACCACTATGATAAGCACATCTTCACCTCCACATATAGGAGGTTGACAATGATGTTCTTTAGTCAAGGTTGCACATTAGGGTTTAGGTTTATTAGGTTTTAGGCTTAATTTTTTAATTTATTTAGTTTTTTAGGTTTTTTTAGGTTTGGGGTATAGGTTGGGTTTAGGTTTAGGCTTAGGTTTAGGGTTTAGGTTTCTTTAGGGTTTATGCTTTAGTTTAGGTTTAGGTTTAGTGTTTAAGCTTTAGGATTTAGTTTTGAGGTTTAGGGTTTTAGGTTTAGAGTTTAGGGTTGGGGTTTATAGTTTGTTTAGGGTTTAGAGGTGTTTATTTTAAGGTTTAAGTTTAGGGTTTAGGGTTAGTTTAGGTATAGTTTAGGGTTTAGGTTTAGGGTTTAGGTTTAAGTTTAGGATTAGTTAGGTTTAGATTTAGGGTTTAGGATTAGTTTTAGTTTAAGGTTTAGGTTTAGTATTTTAGGTTTTTAGAGTTTTAGGTTTAGGTATTTTTTAAATTAAATAGTAGGTTTTATTTCATTTATTGTTTATTTTATTTTAGTTTATTTTATTTTATTTATTTTTATTTAGGTATTTTTTTCTATTTAGTTTAGTTTATTTATTTTAGGTTTATTTATTGTAGTTTAGGTTTTTTTATTTCAGTTTATTTTTTAGGTTTAGGTTTAGGTTTATGTTAATTTTTACTTTATTTTTATTTTTATTTTATTGTTTATGTTAAAGTTATATTTTTTATTTTTAGGTTTAGGTTTAGGTTTTTATTATATTTTTTTCTATTTAGGTTTAGGTTTTTATTTCATGTTTCTTTTTGGGTTTTTTTTTAAATTTTGTTTAGTTTTATTTTTAGTTTATTTTATTTTATTTAGTTTAGGTTTATTTTATTTTAGGTTTAGGTTTAGGTTTTATTTACTTTAGTTTAGTTTATTTTAGTTTAGGTTTAGGTTTATTTTATTTTTATTTTAGGATTACATTTTTTAGTTTAGGGTTTAGGTTTTATTTCTTATTTATTTTTAGGTTTTATATTTAGGATTATTTTTTAGGTTTAGGTTTTATATAGTTTCAATTTTATTTTATTTTAAGTTTAATTTTTTATTTTATTAGTTTAGTCTAGTTTTTTATTTATGTTATTTTAGTTTAGTTTTTTATTTGATTTTCTCTTTAGGTTTAGGTTTAGGTTTAAGTTTAGTTTATGTTTGTATTTTATTTTATATTGGTTTAGGTTTTTTATTTATTTTATTTTTAGGTTTTATTTAGTTTAGGTTTAGGTTTTGGGCTTTTTAGGGTTTACGGTTTAGGTTCTTTTTGGGTTTAGGGTTTAGGGTTTAGGGTTTAAGGTTTAGGGTTTAGGGTTTAGGGTTTAGGTTTTAGGATTTAAGGTTTAGGGTTTAAGGTTTTAGGGTTTAAGGTTTAGGGTTTAGGGTTTAGGGTTTTTAGGGTTTAGGATTTAGGTTTTAGGTTTAGGGTTTAGGTTTTAGTTTAGTGTTTAAGGTTTTTGGTTTTTTCTTAACATAGAACAAATTCAGATTCTACATTTCTTCTTTTCAATTTCATCAACCAAGTAACACAACAAGTTTTCTAAGACACAAGCAACGACATAGATAAAAATTGAGCACATAGAAACAAACAAAACCTAAATAACTAGAACTACAGTATAAGACACAATTCCAGGAGTAGATGGATCGATTCTTGATTTCTTTAGTTCCCATACCGGCGGCCTAGTGGCGAGATCACCATCATATCATCCATCTACCACCATTCCTCATCCTCCTCGCCTTCATAACCACTGCTTCCACCTCCATATCCACCCACCTCTAAATCCCCATAACCATGATGCAGCCTTCACCTTTGCCTCAAGGATCTAGGCGAGCCTGGTTGATGATGTTCTATGTCAGGTTTATTTTAGGGTTTAGCTTTATTAGGTTTTAGGGTTTAGGTTTATTTTTTTTAATTTATGTAGTTAATTTTGGGTTTAGGTTTATTTAGGGTTATAGTTTAGGATTTAGGTGGGTTTAGGGTTTACAATTTGGGGTTTATAGTTTAGGTTTTTAGAGTTTATTTTTTTAGGGTTTGGGTTTAGGGTTTAGGGTTTTTTAAACTTTAGGGTTGAGGGTTTAGGGTTTAGGGTTTAGGATTTAGGGTTTATGATTTTTATTTTTATTTTTTAGATTATGTAAATCGATAGGTTTATGTTTATTTAGTTTATTTTTTTATTTATTTTAATTTATTTTATATTTATTTTTACTTAGGTTTATTTTTTTATTTAGTTTAGCTTAATTATTTTACGGTTATTTATTTTAGGTTAGGTTTTTTATTTTTATTTATTCTATAGTTTAGTTTTATTTTTATTTTATCTTTTAGGTTTAGGTTTTATTTTTTATTTTTTTTAAGGTTTAGGTTTTTATTTTATTTTATTAGTTTTAGGTTTTAGGTTTTTATTTTAGGTTTATTTATCAGTTTAATTTTTTAGTTTAGATTTAGGTTAATTTTTAGTTTATTTTATTTTATTTAGTTTAGATTTAGGTTTAGGATTAATTTATTTTAGGTTTAGGTTTAATTTATTTTAGTTTAATTTATTTTAGTTTAGGATTAGGTATATTTTTTTTTAATTTTAGGTTTAGCTTTTTTTTTTATTTATGGTTTAGGTTTTATTTTTTATTTATTTTAGGTTTTATTTTTAGGATTATTTTTTAGGTTTAGGTTTTTATATAGTTTTTATTTTATTTTATTTCAAGTTTATTTTATTTTAATTTTAGGTTTAGTTTTTATTTTATTTAGGTTTTTCATTTTTTTTTAGTTTAAGTTATATTTTTATTTATATTATTTTTGTTTAGTTTTTATTTTTATTTGATTTTTCTTTTTAGGTTTAGGTTTAGGTTTAGGTTTTAGTTTATGTTTTTATTTTATTTTATTATTTTATTTTGGTTTAGGTTTTTTATTTATTTTATTTTTAGGTTCTATAAGTTTATGTTTAGGTTTTTTTAGTTTTAGGGTTTAGGTTTTCTTTTTAGGGTTTAAGGTTTTAGGGTTTAATGTTTAGGGTTTGGGATTTAGTGTTTTTAGGGTTTAAGGTTTAGGGTTTAGGGTTTTGGTTTTAGGTTTAGGGTTCAAGTTTTAGTTTAGGGTTTTGGGTTTTTGCTATTTTTTTTAATAGAGAATAAATTCAGATTCAACATCTCTTATTTTCAATTTCATCAACCAAGTAACACACCAAGTTTTCTAAGACGCGAGCGATGACATAGATAAAAAATGAGCATGCATAGAGCAAATCAAAAACCTTGGATAACTAGAACCGTCTCTATAGTAAAGACACATTTCCATAAGCAGCATATCAGATCCGCCATTCTTCAGTTTCTCCAGTTCCCATCAGAACCACCCTGGCCTCTCAAGTAGCTGGATCTACCATCATATCCTCGATCTCTCTCTTCGCCACCACCATGATTGTGGCCTCTATTGCTCCTCCCACCTCCATAACCACCACTGCTCTAACCACCACTTCCATATCCACTAGCATCTCCGGATCCCCACCACCCATGATAATCATGCATGCCTTCACCTCCACTCTAGATCTTAGAGCTTAATGGTGATGTTCTTGTCATCAAGGTTCTGCCCCATTCTTAGGGTTCAGGTTTAGGTTTAGGTTTATTAGGTTTTAGGGTTTTGGTTTATTTTTTTTTATTTAGTTACTTTAGGTTTAGGTTTAAGGTTCAGGGTTTAGAGTTTGGGGTTTAGGGTTTAGGGTTAGGGTTTAGGGTTTAGGGTTTAGTGTATAGGGTTTAGGGTTTAGGGTTTTAGGGTTTATTCATTTAGGGTTTAGGGATTAAGGTTAGTCTTTAGGGTTTAGGGTTTAGGGGTTTTTAGGGTTTAGGGTTTAGGGTTGAAGGCTTAGGATTTAGGGTTTAGGGTTTAGGTTTAGGGTTTAGGATTAGGGTTTATATTTTTTTGAAAAAATTAAGTTAACTGGAAGGTTTAAGTTTATTTAGTTTATTTTTTATTTATTTTAGTTTATTTTATTTTTTATTTCTATTTAGGTTTATTTTTAAATATTTATTTGGTTTAGTTTATTTATTTTAGGTATAATTATTTTAGTTTAGGTTTTTTATTTTTGTTTATTTTTTAGGTTTAGGTTTAATTTTTTGTTGACTTTTATTTTTATTTTATTTTTTAAGTTTAGGTTTTATTTTTTATATTTATGTTTAGGTTTAGGTTTTCATTTTATTTTTTTAAGTTTAGGTTTTAGGTTATTATTTTAGGTTTATTTATCCATTTTATTTTTTTAGTTTAGGTTTTCATTTATTTTTTAGTTTATTTTATTTTATTTAGTTTAGGTTTAGGTTTAGGTTTAGTTTATTTTAGGTTTAGGTTTAGGTTTTATTTATTTTAGTTTAATTTATTTTAGATTAGGTTTAAGTTTATTTTATTTTTTGTTTATTTTAATTTATTTTAGTTTAGTTTAGGTTTTTTAGTTTATTTTATTTATTTTTTTATGTTTTATTTTTAGGTTTATTTGTTAGGTTTTTATTTTTATTTAGTTTTTATTTTATTTTATTTTTATCTTATGTTTAGTTTTTATTTTAGTTAGGTTTTTTATTCTTAGGTTTATTTTTTTTTTAGTTTAGTTTAGCTTTTTATTTATTTTATTTTAGTTAATTTTTATTAGTTTATTTTATTTTATTTTTATTTTTAGGTTTAGGTTTTAGTTTAGGTTTTTATTTTATTTTATTATTTTATTTTATTTTAGGTTTAGGTTATTTATATATTTTATTTTAGGTTTATTTCATTTAGGTTTTAAGTTTATGGTTTTAGGGTTTAGGGTTTAGTGTTTTTTGGTTTAGGGTTTAGGGAGGGTTAGTTAGGGTTTAAGGTTTAGGGTTTAGGGTTTTAGGTTTATGCTTTTAGGTTTAGTGTTTAGGTTTTAGGTTTAGTGTTTAGTGTTTAGGGTTTAGGGTTTAGGGTTTAGGTTATAGGTTTAGGGTTTAGGATTTAGGGGGTAGGGTTTAGGGTTTAGAAATGAATATTTTTTTTAAATTAAGTAAACCAGTAAGTTTAGGTTTATTTACTTTAATTTTTATTTATTTTTGTTTATTTTGGTTTATTATTTTTATTTAGATTTGTTTTTATAATTTTATTCAATTTAGTTTATTTATTTTATTTTATTTTTTATTTTATTTCAGTTTAGGTTATTATTTTATTTAATTTTAGGTTTTATTTAGTTTAGGTTTAGGTTTTAGCTTTTTTAGGTTTAGGTTTAGGGTTTAAGATTAGTTTGGGGTTTTTTGGGTTTATGGTTTTGGGTTTATGGTTTTAGGGTTTTTTTTATGATTTAGGGTTTAGGTTTAGGATTTAGGGTTTTGGGTTTAGGTGCCAAATAGCTCAAACTGCAACACCAAGGAAGGTTTGCTAGTTGTAAGGATAACTCGGGGTGATAGAGAACTCACCATACTTGCAGATAGTTTCTGACCATTAGAGTCCAATACTTCCTATTTCTACCACCTCTTCTACTAGCTCTTCTTACCGATAGAGCATTGTATCTCAAATATTAAATTCCTTTGCTATTTTACTTGATCTATCATGTACCTCCACAAGGAAATTAATGGAAAGGATTCTACTTATATATTGTCTATGCTCTTGATTTTCCTATTGAAAGGTCTCAGTATAAATAAAATAATAGCTCTAGTAGTTATCCTTTTCTTTATTGAGTTGGACTATCCTTATGAATCAATCGGGTTCACCTCTTGATTGACTTGGAGTCAACTAGGATCCCATAGGAGAAGGCGTAGGTATGCCCATGAGAAGGTAGAACTTTCCACAAGCTCATCATTCCAAGTCAAGTCAACCTACAGAGTTCTACCTCCTGATAGCACCTGGGATAAGGTAAGTAGGTCATTGGTTCAAGTGAGTGCCTCCATAGGATGCTCCAGATGGATATGCTTGTGGAGGACCAAAATTAATTTATGTCTCACTCACTTAAAGTTTTCTTAAGTTGATGCCCTTGTCTTATCCAAAGAAATGATGGAATCTTTAATCAAGGCCTTACTTGATCTAGATATGCTTAGCTACCACTACTAAAGAGGAGGCTTTCCACTGAAGGACATCTTAAGTTACATTTTGAAGACTTACTCTTAGGATGACATTCCTCTTTACATTACGGTGGATGTTGGCGGTATAGGCTATCCATGGTTACGGTTGACCAGTGTATATTATCAACATTATGAGTCTAAAACCCTTTCCTACTTAGAATCGACATCTCCAAACTCTAAAAGAAAGGATGATGTTGAGAGGATTCAATGAGGAGAGGGCCTTGTGGCATTTTGGATGGGGTGGGGGAGGGACACTGTCATGGGGGTGTACTTTTTGAGGTGATTGGTACAATATTGAGGTATGATGTACTATCTTGAAAGATAGAGGCATCACCTACAACCTAATCATGAAACTCCAAGGCATGATGGATCTTTGAATGTACCAAAGATTTACTTTTACACAGAATAAAGTAGGGTTTATATTAAACAGGTTCTTAAGTTCACTATGAGGCAAGACTCCATAGTTAATTTCTTAGGAAATGAAATTTCTAGAATACTCATTAAAGTTGACAATTATCATCTCCAAAGATTTCAAGGTTAGGTTAAAGGATTGGTTGTATTTGGAAAATCAATTGGGAAAGTTCAAGGAGAAGACTTATTTTGGAGTCTAAATGAAATAAGTAAGAAATGATACTAGGAAGCCTAGTGAGCATTCCAATCTATCCTATGATTTTACTTTATAATTTTGAAGTTGAAGAGATTTATATGTTTTGAGTTGAAATTTAATTAAATTACTAAGGCTTATAATCCACACAAGGTTGTGGGAATGCCAGGTGAGGATTTATCAGTAGCTCAGGAAATAGCTACCTCGGATCCTAAATCTAGAGCTTTAGTACAAGCTACCTAAATCTAAGCGACAGTGGACATATGGGTTTACCTCCATATGAGAGAATAAATTATCGACTTGACTTATAACTTTGGTGGCATTTAACTCCTCCTATGATTTTAAAACCATGTAGTCTTATAGTAGATAGTTAGTTATTTAATTAGAAAGAGATTAAAGTCCTAAACACACTCCTACATTTATGTAGGAAAAGTAAATCTAAGCACTGAAAAGTGGAGGTTAGCTAAATATACATATAATCCCAATTGTATTTATAATTGGACTTACTTTACACATGGGTAACTAAGCCCTATCCTAACTTCAAATATGCTTAAGGATTTAAGCAAAGAAGCATTCAATTTTATTTTAAGCATCCCTTAAGCATAATCCCCATATGATTAGCTAATATTGGCCTATCATCATCTGAAGCATACACCCAAACATCCAATCTAAAATAATGCATCATAAAACAAATTATACATCATCATACACCTCAACTTAGAGTTAGAAGTGGTGACTTAATTCTAATGTGTGTATTAAGGCTTGTGTGGTAAGTCTTGTAAGGCAATAATGTATATTTTCTATGTGAAGAAGGATTCAATTTAACATGAAAGGTTGATTTCACGAAAAGTTTAATTGATTTGAGAATTTTAATATGTGTTTTCTTTTGTTTATTTTATTACACTTAGTAACTAAGTGTTATAAAGAGAGGAAAAGAGGATTCCTATTTCATCCCTACCTTAAGTCACTCTCTAAAGTATATTAATTTGATTTAGTTCTCTTTTGAATGGCCTATTAAATGATTTAATTAATCAAAGTTAAGGTTCACTTTAAATAATCATATTCAAAATGAAAGGCATCTTAAGATTAATTTAATTGAATTTTACCACATGACATATATTAAATAATTCCTTTCCATCACATGTAACATGCATATGATTTAATCCTAAGTGTATCTATACATGCAACATATTTTAGCACACTTAAAAGATGAATGTATGTGTATGTTTAGAATTTATATTTTATTTGATTGAATTATTTAAACATATTAATTTAAAACTTTATCCAAATTCTTATACAAAATGACATAAGAATGAAATTAGATAGGGTTTGCCATTGTTAAACCAGGGAAGTGAGGTAATCAAATGACCTTTAGCTAAAGCCTATTCTGGGATGTCGGACTATATACTCATTTGCATATTAACATATGTAAATTCATGAACATAGGAAGTAAGTTATAATTCATAGGGCTAATTAATTCAAACACTTAGTCAATAATGAATGCATGCAATTTTAATGTAAAATGGGATTTTCATTCACTTATCACATATACATGAAAAGATATAGGCAAGTCATTGTTAAACCGAGAAGTGAGGAAATCAAATGACCTCCTTTAACTAAAGCCTCATATTCCCAGGATGTCAGACTATATACTTTTTTCTTGGACACATGGATGTATACATAAATGAGGGAAAGAAAACCATTCAAAGATTGTATATTTTTATTTGATTGAATCATTTATATATATTAATTAAATTTCTATCCAAATTCTAATGTTGAAATACATAAGAATGAAATCAAAATGGGTATTTATTGTTAAACTAGAAGTGAGGTAATCAAATGACCTCCTTGGTAAAAACTAAAGCCTGTTGTTAGGATGTCGACTATATACCCATTACCATTTATATAAATCAACACATGAATAGAGGAAAGAGAACTCAACATTCATAGAAATCATGTGATTCATTTAAACTAGTTGTTAAGCATGTGATTCATTCAAATATAAGCATATGATTCATTCAACCAAACTAGTTCTTAAGGACAATCAAATCAAATAAGATTATTTAAAGCAAACCAAAGCTTGTTAATTAAGTTTTGGATTTGATTTGATTTAAAGAGGAGAATAGAAATCATAACTTGCTATTTTAAACCCATTCCCATTAGTGATATTATTTAATTTAAAGAAATGTAATTAAGTTGATTTTATGGGTTAATTAAGTTGAACCCTTAATTAGATGAATTAATTCTTATCTATTTCACCTTAAAGTAATTATAAAATGATTATGAGTGATATGCATGAAAATAAACTTACAATGATCTTAGGAAATAAAGGGCCTAATGCAATTGGCTTCATGATTAATATAATTAGATTAAGACTTAATTACTACTCTTATGGTTTTCACCCATGTGGACTAACCATAATTTCATTAAACTCTTTTAGGTTATTAAACACCTAAAGATCTTGCTTTAATTAATTGAGTCGATGTGATTATGATTTCAATTTGATTAAGTGATTTAATTAATTAGTTAAATCTTAATTAATTTTATTTTAAAAAAGGAGAAATGATCTTAGAAAAGGGGTCCCAACCTATTAGTTGACTTACTATTAAACAATGATTAATAAACTTAATTAATTTATTCTTGTTCATGGGATTAATTAATTCTTAAAGATTGTTAAGGTTTAATTAGTCAATTTTCCTAATTAAGTGAG
Organism: Cymbidium sinense; assembly: GCA_021442155.1. NCBI lineage: Eukaryota > Viridiplantae > Streptophyta > Magnoliopsida > Asparagales > Orchidaceae > Cymbidium > Cymbidium sinense. The sequence continues at coordinate 210,637,187 of CM038216.1, forward strand.
CAATAAATCCTAAGAAAATCATGGGAGGCAGAGGTCATCCCATTAAATTTGGGATTAATTGCTCAAGTAATTAAAGAATAATTAAGCTAATTAATTTTGTAATTAAACTTTAATTAAACCTTAATTACTATTCAAAATTAGTTAAGAATATTTTTAATTAATTCTCCTCAGAAATACCTTTAAAATGAGAATTAATTTGCTTATTTTTATTTCTCTATGACTTTTTATGATTTTTAGAAGTTTTAGCCATTAAAAAAGATTAATTAAGCATAATTAAAGCCTAATCTCATGTTAACGCATTGATGCTTTCCATTTTGTGATTTACTTAAAACTTATCCGACTTAGTTACTGTGGTGGCAGATCTCTTTTCATCACCATCAATCTAAGATCGAATATGATTAATCCCACGCTTAATATTAAATCGGGGATTCTAATCCATTTTCCATTTTGATCATTGGACAATTGATCTAACATCATGAGTGAGGAATGGGAGTCCTCCATTGCGACTTGATCCAAGCGACTGAGGATCAACTCCAAAAGGATCCACACCTTCATGACATCAATAAGAGGATCCAACTCTCAAGATCACATGAGATGTTTTTTTGAAAAGCTCCAACCCATTTTGCCTAAGGATCAATTTTGGAAGTATTGGAGCTCAAGATCATGGTCGAATGATTGTGGAAGATTCATCTAGTGAAAGCCCTGTTGGCATTAGATCAATTCCGAGAAGGCCATGATGATGATTTGGAGCTGCTTTGGAAGTCCCATCTCACTTGGGAAGCTTAGGAGATGGCTGCTTCTTGATGAGGCCTAGGAAGGTGCTTAATTTGAGTTTGATGGAGAAATCAGTTAGGTTGGAAATGGGAGTGTCTATTTGGATGACAATATTTTTCGAGGAATGAGTTTGGGAGCTTTAGGGAATGGCTATAATCATCTTGGGTGGGAATGATTTTTTTGTGTTTGAGTGGAAACAAGGGGGTATACCCCCATCTTGATCGATGGTGGGATCGGTTTGGAGTCTGGCCAACTCAGTCATGTGGTGAGGAGGATGTGAGTTGGCTCAATGGTTGAAGGTGGAGGTGGTTTTATGGGTTTCAAATGCTCCAATGGGGATGGTGAGGTGATTTCACCTCCCATTATGGCACCACCAGGTAGGTTGGCGTGTTTAGGTTTGCCATTGGGAGAGTACCAGCAAAAGAATGGAAATGACCACTTACATGGGTGATTTGTCTCATGTGATGCCTTTAACCTGGGTAAATGATCATTTGGCATGGATTTGATTTGGGTAGATTTGAAATGAGCCAAAAGTGGCTTCAAATTTCAAGTCAATTGGAGTCAATTTGGTTGGTTTGGCTCAATTGACTCATTTAGGTCAAATTGGGTTAGGTCGGATCAAGTTGACCAATTAGTTAAATTGGGTCAAACCAAGGGTTGATTCAAGTTCATATGATCATTTGGGATGTTTCGGTTCAATTGGTTTGGTTTAGTTTGGCTTATATTTGATTTTTGGCTCATTTGAATTCATTTGGGTTGAATGTTGTTAATTTTTGAAATAGTTTAGTTTGGTGTTGGTTTGGTTTTGGTTTTAACCAATTTAAGATGATTGTAGCTTTGGTTTCAATTAATTTGGATTTGGTTTGATTTGAACTTGAACATTGGTCAATTTGGGCTAAGTAATAAGTTGGGTTCAAGCAATCATGGCTTTGGTCAATTCAACAATCAATTTGGAATGAACTTGAGCCATTGATTACAATTTGGTTTATATTTTGATTTGACCCAATTTGGTCTTTTAAGTCAATTTGGGTCAACTTGAGTCAAGAGAGCTAATTGGGTTTGGTTTGACTCAATTGAAGGTCAAGTCATATTCAAATATTGATTTTGATTTGGTATGAATCATTGGTTTCAAGGATTTGGCTTAGGTTGCAATTTTTGGGTTTGGGTTCATATGGGTTAAGGGTTTGACTTGGTCAAATGACCAAGTTGACTTGGTTTGACCCAATTGGTGAAAATTGATCAACCTAAGCTGATCAATAATAATGATGTCAGATTTTGATGGGCTTGGATCATTCCAATTTGGGTAGGATTAGAACTTAGCACAAATACAATAAATTGGCGACTTTGGGTCAAGTGGACCAATTGGGTTTAGTTGGCTTAATTTTGGGTTGAGTTTGATTTAGTTGAGTTTATATATGGATTTGGGATTGATATATAAATTCAATTGCAATTGGCTTGGTTTCAAATGGGTTTTAGTTCATTTGAACATTTCAAGTAAAAAGGGTTAAGTTGGGTTTGACTTGGGTTGATTTTGGTATGGCTTGATGATTGTAGATTTCATTTATATTTGTGAATATAATTGAAGGGTATGATTGATTCATGAGAAAATCAATTGAATTTGGGTTTTGGAATGAAGGAATTTGGCTAAGTCTATAGAGTTGGGTCATGTGGCTTAGGTTTGGATTTTGATTTGGTTTGATTTAGTTTTGATGATTTAAATGTATATTTCATTTAAATTTGTAAAGATGATTGAAAATATGATTGAATTGTGAGAAAATCAATTGATTTTGACTTGATTTGGATTAATATTTAGCTAAGTCCATGGGATAGTCATATGGCTTAGGAAGGGTTTTGATTTAATTTGATTTAGTTTTGATCATTTGAATGTACATTTGATTTATATTTAGAAAGATGATTGAAGATATAAATTGATTATGAGAAAATCAATTGATTTTGGATTGATTTGGATTAAAATTTTGGTAATTCCATGGGATAGATCATATGGATTAGGAATGGTTTCAAGTTTGGATTTGGTCATGGGCTTCAATCATTTGGTTTTGGAATTTAGGTGTGAATTTGGATTTGAATTTGATGTTTGAATTGAACTTGAGGTTTGGTTTGAGAAGGTGCACATGGATTGGATTTGGGTTGTAGGGTAGGTTGATTATCTTAATCCTAAGGCATAACCTAATCCTATGGTTAACCCTTCTAAGTTTTAAGGCTTAGGTTAGGTGTTTCCCTAATTTTTTAGAAGTGTCTTATGACTAGGAAAGCCTTAGTGTTTAGAAGACTCTAAGTCTAAGATGGGAAGATTGAATCTTCACTCTAAAAGTGAGGTCAATAGTTTTGGCTCCATAGATGCCCTTGAGATAGATGATTGGAAGACCCAAGTTTCACATTATAGACTTCGGATACATCTTTCAACACTTTTCTTGGGAGACCATGGATACATGAGAACATAGTTCCATTCTCTCTACATCAGTGTATGAAGTTTGTGAGAGGTGGGATCATCTATTGTGTGAAAAGAGATCTCAAGCCATTTATAGTTCAGGAGGTCAGCATATATGAGGATGCAGCTTACTACCTCCCTCAAAAACAACAAGTCTATTCTCATGAACTTGGCCAAAGTTTAAAATAAAAAAAGAAAAAAGAAAAAGAAAAGAAAGAGAAAAAAGAAAAGAAAAGAAAAAAGAAAATAAAAGAAATAGACTTGGAGGAAGGCGACATTAGATTCAACATAGTTCATTACTCCATTCGAACATATGGGTAGGATGACCTGACCTCCACCAGGAAGAGGAAGAGGCAGTTTAGAGGTAGTCCTAGGGTGGAAAACCTCCTTATTGGCCACCCAATAGAAGATATGTCCCAGCTACTAGGAGTACACTTGCTATCCATATAGACTTAGAATCTAGTTTATAAGATGAGTCTTATATGGTTAGCACAATATCTCTTCTCGTAGATTCCTTTGGAGGTGACACTTGAGCGGATATGATGAAGTGGGCTCCAAAGCAAAGCATAAGTGTATCCAAGTCTATATGTGAAATAGTTAGGCATCAGTTGGGAACCTTAGCTATAACCCAACTTTCCTCTCAAAAAGCTGAGGGTTTGGTAGTTAAGGAAGCCCCTAAGTCATCCACAGGTGTGAAGACTCAGAGGTTCTTCCTGGGAGCATCATCCTCAAGTCAAGAAGTTGATGTAGAATTAGAGGATGATTCATATAAAGATTTAATAGAATTACCTTTTGATTGGTACTTGCCTTGTGTTCATAATTTAGCAAAGAAAGGGTTAATCCCACATACTTGGTCAAAGCACAGGTCAGACTACTTAGAAAGAATATGGAGGAACAAATGCAAAAGCTCTAAACCAAGACCAAGACTAGAATTCAATACAGTGGGTCCAGTTGATGATGACGATTACTACTTAGTCATCATAAATCATTTGGAATCTAATAAGTTCTTTTCAAATCACATTAACTCATATGAAGAGCTATGCTTAAAAACTTCAGATGATCTAGATGATTTTGAAATCAAAGATGCACCACCGGAGTTCAAAGAAGAGATCAAGTCAACCATCGATGAGCTCAATGAAATCAACTTAGGAACCGAAGAAGATCCATGCCGACATACATGTTCTTAATTAAATGAAAACCAATGACTTAGTTAGGCTATTGATTTAGTTTAAAGATAGCTTTGCATGGAGTTATGAAGAGATGCAGGATTGGCTCACGGCGTAGTGGTCCATAAACTAGCAATAGAACCTGCTAACATGCAAGCTCCTAGACACATGCGATTAGATATAGAACAACAGTCCATTTATGAAGTCAAGAAATTGATCAATGCTGGCTTCATCCGAGAAGAAAAATACCCTACCTGGTTAGCCAACATCATCCTAGTTAAGAGAAAGAATGGTCAAATTCACATATGTGTCAATTTTATGGATTTAAATAAGGCATGTCCAAAAGATGAATTTCCCCTTCCAATCTCAGAGCTGATGGTGAACATTGCCTCATCTCATGCAATCTTCTCCTTCATGGATGCCTCATCTGGATATAACTAAATATAGATGGCCCTTGAAGATGGAAGAAACATTGCTTTTAGAACCTTGATCAGAATCTATTGCTATAAGGTCATGCCTTTCATCCTTAAAAATGTCGATGCTACCTACCAGTGGGAAATGACTCGAATCTTTGATGAACTCATACATCATCAAGTCGAGTGCTATGTTGATGATCTCATGGTCAAAAGTAGAGAAAAGTAAGACCATCTCTTTAACTTGAGAGTAGTTTTTGAATAGTTAAGACCATTTAACCTCAAAATGAACCCCCTGAAGTGTGCATTCAGAGTAGCTTCAGAAAAATTCCTTTGGTTTTTTTGACACCAAGAAATCAAAATCGATTCAGACAAGATCAAGGTGATATTAGAATTGCCACCCCCAAAAAGCTAAACTCAACTCAGATCATTACAAGGATGGTTATTGTATCTATGATGCAATTTATCGGGAAGATGTTAGCTATTCTTCGCACTTGTTGAAAAGATGTCAAGTTCAAGTTAGATGATAAGTGTGAGCATGCCTTTGAAGACATCAAACATTACCTAATAATGTCACCGATTCTAGCAGCCCTTATCCCGGGCAAGCCGCTCATACTTTACACTACTGCATTAGATGACTGCCTTGGTTCTTTGTTGGCCCCAAGCAATGATGAAGGAAAATGACACTCTACTACCTCATCCATCTTCTAATCCCTACTGAGGCTAATTATCCACCCATTGAGAAGCATTTTCTAGGTTTAATCTTTGCATTCCAAAAGCTACAACACTACATTTTTCTCATAAGATGAACTTAATCTCTAGGATCAATCCATTACAATATCTCATGACATCGATGTTGTCTGGATAGTTGACTTGACGGTTGATGATCCTCTTGTAGTTTGACATTACCTTTGTACTTCCCTTTGCAGTGAAAGGACAACTGCTAGCAGATTTCTTAGCAACACACCCACTTCCTACTGACTCTCAGCTTAGTGATGATCTCCCCGGTGAATAATTCATGAACTTTGGGGATACTAGCATTCACCACTCGGAGATGTACTTTGATGGTGTAGCTTCCTCTCAAAGAGAAGAAGAACCACAATCTACTATCCCAGGAATGGCAAGGGTAGGAATAGTTCTCTTAACTCTGGACCTTGATGTGATGAGATTCTCATATCATCTGTCCAATCCTTGCACCAATAATGAAGCTGAATATAAGGCTCTGATTGCCGGTCTTGAGTTATCCGTTACTCTAAGCATCCAGAACATCAACATCTTTGGGGATTCTTAGCTAGTTATCAACTAAATTTGGTCCTACGGTTATAAAAAGCTCCATCACTAAGTACACCATGAGTTGTTGGCCCAAATCTAGAGGTTGCTAGTTATAAGATTAAGGAGAGAATGTTGCGGCATGCTAAGGAGTTGGCATGTTTGGAAGATGAGTCTATATCAATAAAGGTCCAAAATAGATAAGTGTTATCCCTTATTGATATTGAACTCATCAAAAAAATACTCTCTTGATGGGGGAGATTTCCATTGCCAAGAAGGATGAGGAGTTAGATTTAAGGCAATCATTCATGGATTACCTAAATAAAGGTAAACTACCTCAAGAGAAGTCTTAAGCCCATCACATGAAGTAGAGAGATCTTTCCTATGCTCTTGTTGATGGTGTCTTGTATCGATAGTCTTTCGATCATATGTGGTTACGTTATTTAGATAAGCACGAAGCTTATAAGATCATGATTGAGGTACACTCAAGATTATGTGGAGCCAACCAATCTGGTTTGAAAATGAAAGCCAAGATTAAGAGACTAGGATACTACTGGTCATCAATGATCAAAGATTGCATGGATATGGCTAGGCAATGCCACCAAGGTCAAATAAATGATATGGTCCTACACCAACCATCCAACATTCTACATCCTACATTGGCCTCAGGGCCATTCGAGTGTTGGGGTACCAACATAGTGGGTCTGATTGATCCTCCTACTTTCAAGGGTCATTGGTTCATCTTAGTTGCTACTGACTACTTTTTCAAATGGATGAAAGCGATTCCACTTAGAGAGGTCACAACTCAGCATGTGCTCCAATTTTTTAGGAATCATATCGTATATAGGTTTGAAGTGCCTCGATAAATTATATCTGATAATTGTACTGCATTCAAGAGCACCGAGATCAAGAACTTTGCCCGGTGACATAGCATAGATTGGTGATATTCTTCCATCAACTACTTGAGGGGAAATGGCTTAGCAGAAGTCTTCAATAAAACTCTCATCCAAATACTAAAAAAGACACTCGACAATAATAAGGGACAGTGCCATGAGCAGTTAGTTCAGGCCTTGTGGGCCTATCGCATCACATATAAAACTCCAACTCAGTCTACTCCTTTCTCCTTAGTTAGGTCCAAAGCCGTTCTACCATTAGAAGTCTAACTCCCATCACTAAGCATAGTGGCGCAAGATCACAATAAAGCGAGCAAGTTATGGTTAGAAGATCTCAAAGGTTTGGAGAGAAGCTGTACTAAACCTTGAGTTGTACAAAGATAAAATGATTCAAGCTCACAATAAGTTGGTCCGTTCTAGAGCTTTTCAAGTAGGAGAACATATTTTAGTTTTAAAGAGACTAATTGTTGCCCATCGTAAGATGGGAGGCAAGTTTGAACCCACTTGGGAAGGCCCTTTTGCAATAGAGAAGGCCTACCAAAGAAGATCTTATCAACTTATTAATCATGCGAGAGAGCTCCCAATGTTTCTAACCATTGGGCTATACTTAATGAAATATTATAAATCATTTTTGAAAATCATTATCATCAATGAAAATACCATTTTAAATTCAATCTCTTCCACATTGAAAGTATTCTTATTTGTGAATCCACCACGACATGTTTAGGGTAGGTGTAAGGAACCAGAGCGGCATCCTATCCTTCATCGACACAACACAAACACAAACTACACACAAATATATAAAATTAACACATATCTTTTATGTCGGCTATTCTGAGTTGAGATAATGCCCACAGTGGCACTCACTCAGTAGCTGCTCTAGGTCAAGCTGACATGCTACCCTTCTAGTGTGTCACCCTAGTGGTCTTCTTACTTTGGAAGATGTAAGTCTCCTATGTTTTCCTTTTTTATTTGGCTATTGCACACCGACAAGCGGCTTGTTAGTTTGGAAGGCCTTACTGCATGGCCGGTAAGCTACCTCATGTTGGCTTTGTTTAAGAATATGTGAGTCTACTATGCTTTGTTCTTGGATTAGCTTTCGTGCACTAACTGGGTCAAGTATATTTGATATTTAGGATAAGTCCACTAGCAGATTCTTCCCTCATGACTGCTTTAAGTCTATGTCCAGTCCTTCCTGGGGCTCCACCTAATTTGTCATACTAGGTCAGATAGTATCTGTCCCACTGATGATAGGCTATCTCAATGATGAGTCCTTCTTGGAAAGTTGTAAGCTTACACGCTTTCTATCTAGATTGATCGTTGGATAGCAACGAGCATGTTAGGTTGGTTGGTTCTAACTATGCTGATAGATACACCATTCATGTTGGCTGATACACCTTAGGTTGGTTGGTTCTAACTATGCTGATAGATACACCATTCATGTTGACTGATACACCTTAGGTTGGTTAGTTCTCGCACCTTAGGATACACCACTCATGGCAGATGTAAATCTGCTATGCTTTCTCCTTAAGTTGGACACCGTACACCTATAAGCTTTCTTTTTTAGGGTGATAATGTTCCTAGCAGCACCACCCCTGTGGGCATTATTTTGGATCACATCCTTTGCATTCCCATTTAGACACTACCCGGGTTACTATCGGATTGGACTATTCCCCTTTCATAGTAACCACATATGTGGTTGGAGAATCTGTCTTATGGATGTGCAGATTCTCCCATGGTCCAGTAAATCTAAGATAGGTCAAGGCCAACATAGCTCCTTCTCAGTGTGGTCCCTCGCACACTAACAGGGTCCACATAAACATATAAATAAAATATATATTGACTTATGGATTAAGAGGACACCACTAGCGGTACTTTTTCTCAAGAAGACATTCTATGTTTTGGGTAATGTCAGCAAATCTCCCTATAGGAATCACCTGCCTACTCTTGAGTTGATATAAGTGCTCAGCGACATTCACTCTATAATCTCTCCTAAGTCAGATTCGGTTTGTTGCACTACCAATAGGTAACCCCAGTGGTTTTTCCCTCCTTTAGAAGATGTAAGTCTACTATGCCATCTTTGTAGCACAGTCATTGCACACCGAAAGGCAACCCCTTAGGTTGGCTAGCTCTACCCCACAACCAGTAGACTATCCATTTGGATTTGTAAATTTGTGATAGGATAAGTCCAATATAGCCCCTTCTCAATGGGTCCATCACACACTGACATGGTCCATAAATTAAATCTTTTAAATTTGACTGAGCTCAGATCCGCAGTGGATATGTCCTTAATTCAAAATCAAACTAAATCAAACAAACCATATCAAATCACATGAAATTAAAATAAAATTCATC